>JAQGBH010000212.1:0-64142 GCA_034698265.1 Sminthurinus aureus
GGACGGAGAAGAAGAATCAACATGGTCTTCGGTCAAAGTTAATGTTGACGGCGTTGTGGCTGTAGCTTCCATTGTGTTTTCTCTTTCTTCTCTCGATATCTTCTATATATACAGTCAACAGACCAAATCACAATTAAAAAACGACTATAGTATAGGTTGATGAGCTTGTTTGACAATTTTGACATTTGACCTTATAGTCATTAAAAAATCCCACTTCCTACAAGTAAAATCGTTTCATCTTTTGGATACTTTAATGATATATATACCAAGAAGTATAAAAGTCGTATATTATACGTTGTAGCCTACATGTGTGTGGTCAAAGTTTTTTATAATAATTAATAATTAATAATATTCTATGTATTAATATCCCCAAGTCTAGAGAGTCGCTAAATATATTATGATAAATTCTAGGCTATAAAAAAAACACTTTTTAAAGATCCGGTACCACTTTTATTATGTACTTTGCATGAAAAGATGCCCAAGTATCGTCATCCTTGAAGGTTTTAACTCCGCTAAATTTTAACATGCAAGTCGATCCCAAAAATTTACCCGAAAATTTTCGTCGCTCTAGGTAGAACTTTTAGCAAGAGCAAGGCTTCGTTAGAACACATGAATATTTGCACACATTAGATACAAGTCTGTTACTGAACTCAAAAAAAGAAGAAGACAAGAAAATGTTTTAACAATAATACGGTGTAATTGTTGTTTATTAAGTAAAGTATAATCAAATTTTCTCACCCAACAATCGGTAAGTTGACCATAATATAAGGAATATACAACATTATTCATAAAATTAAAGTAATTATAATATATTTCAGTATTTTTGCTGCCCGATAGTCAATAGGTAGTATATAGCGATTGAATTTTTTTTTTATATTGTCTCAATTACACTAAAAGTACTTACCACTTGTATTTTGTATGGTATATAATATTTGATTTTCATGATTTTTCAAAACGAAACAAAATAGGCTCTTTTATGTTTATCTTTCAAGTATGATGATATATTTTAACTTGTAACGAGTGAGGATGTTAAATTATGGTTTTTGGTAGTTAATACAAAATGTTAGTGTAAATTGGGGTACATAAAACATACATTTCATGTATACATTATGCAAATTTTATTCCATACGTTGTTTTGTTGTGAGTAATTTTTGTAAGTAAAACTATTGTCCCATTTTAGAGGGTTTAGAATTTACAATAGATTTAGAATATTTCATGAATTTCAATATCTTCCAATTCCTATAATATTATTATGTAAATGAATGTTGTACTGAATAGCGAATGTATCAAATATTATTATCTCTTTCCTACTTAAACTTTTGTACTATTTTGGACGAAAAAATATATACGTTATATTAGTGTGAATCAATGATGATTCACATTTTACTATTTTAGAATTTAGAAAAATATACCCAAAAGTATGAACAATAATAATAATATAATGTGTCATAAGTCTATAAGATTATAATACATAATAATTGACGAACTCGGAAACACGTCGTATCATTCGGTATTTCATTTGTAGTGTTGAAAGTTTTGATAGTTAAAAAAAAAGTTTGAACTTATAATATTATGATCATCATTATAATAAGGTGCTTTAGTACATAGTAGTTTTTTTTTTGAAATTTTTTACAGGTGAACATTGTGGCTTCTCGCCGAAGCCTCCACTCCTGACCAAAATAATATACCAAAATGTCGATTGAAGTAAAATGATTATAATTATTACTATTTAGTTATGATTTTTTAATTTGATCTCACTCGGACATCGACATTTGCTACAATTTTAATAATACCATCTAATATTACCAACAAGTAAATAATACTATAAATTTATAACTACAGTCGAATAAAAATTGGAATGACTAACATCATCATCATTGCAAGAGTATACAACTTCTAATTTTTCATCAACATTCAAAATTAAAGACTACTACTAGGACTGCTATTATTATTATCATTATACTATATTGCAAAAGATACAAGTTTTTGTATCAGAAAAAAAGAAGACCAAGAAGCGAAGGAAGAAGAAGAAGAGTAATATTATTTATGGTTATGTAGAAGAATAAAGAGCTATAAATATATATATTTGCGCCAATAATATATGCGAATATATTATTATGGAAGACACAAAAGAATTAAAAAGTGCTGGAGTCAAGTATCGTATAGAAGCGGGGAAGAAAATCACAAAGATACTATGTGATAATGACAAATTAAATGTCATTTTTGTTGGAACTGATGATCAAGAAATTTATGTAGTGGACCCTACTCTAGGAGATGTTTTATATCATACCTCGTTACAGTCTAAAATTACAACACCAGATAATGAGACTGGAAAAGTAGACTCTACTATTAATACCAGTAATAGTAGTAGTTGTAATCATCAGGAAAATAGTAATAATTCAAATAGAAATGATTGGGATTTTAGTATAGGTCCAGAGAAAGTAATTGTTGTTCATAATAATAAAGTTGGTATACGAAGTGAATACAAAGGAATTGTTCTTCTCAACACTATTCTACAAACTCCTATCAAGAATTCATCCGAAATTGTTCAAATTGAACTCAATATTAGTGAGGTAAACATCATCATCATCATTAATGATGATCATTTTATTTAAAAAAAAATTTTTTTGTAAATATTTAAAAACTTAATATAAAGAAAACTTAGAACTACTAACTAAGGATATTTTGTTTTTGTATTCTGATTCGTTTCAGGCTGAAAGTTTATGTCACTCTTTAGCAGCTGTAGATGCCTCCATTGAACCTGATACTTTAGAAGTTGAAAAAGAATTGAAATCGGTTATCAAAAGAGAATCCTCTGCTTTAGGTTCCTTTGTAAAACGAGAGAAAGTAAGAATCTATTCGATTATTATAATAATCTGTTGTTATTTTGTAACAGCAGTAATTATTACTCATTATTTGTTATTACCATGATTAATGATTGCTGTAAACTAAAAGAGAGTATATACTATAACAGACTATAACAAATTGTTACTGAATTCTCCCTGCCTGTTTGCGATATAAAACGATATTTTAAAGTAGTAGTGGTAAATACTTATCATAATATTTAATTATTTTTATTTTTCTTTAATAGTGGACTACAGTAAAGCTGGAACTTTCGCATTCAGTATTAAAGTCAACTTTTCAGGTCAGCTCTCTTATAATTTTTTATGTACCTTATTTTTCTGCGTTTATTCACAAAAAAATAAAAAATACCATTAGTAGTTGGTACATAGTACATAGTATGTTCAATATTTAATATTTATTATACTATATTATTATGTCATCTGATTTCCTAATATGATATCTATGTACGAGCTTGTAAACATTTTTAATTGTGTCAAAATTTTAGTCAATGGTCACCGAATTGTGGAAAAAAAATGCATACATTCCACAATTATCTACGGCTTCTTCAATTTTAGAAAGATTGAATATGTTACTTCCTCCTGGAAAAGTTGATTTGGACCGAGATGCCATTGATAAAACACAGATGTTTAGTGAATCAGCACGTAAGTTGTTACATATTGTAATGTAACAACGTCTCCACTAGATACAATACCTATATTAAACTAAAAATAGCATAATATACTGGACTAAACTACAATATAATATATTATTATTTTACAGGATTAGATACCTTTCAAAATTGGCCTCATACAGATTACAAGTATGTACAAAAACTTAATACGCAGTTTTAATGAATAATTTTAAAACTCCTAAACAATTATTACAGTTAAATATAATATGTAATATGTGATAATTTTTGTGATTTTTGTTTTATATTATATTATTATTATTCTTTGATGTCTGTTTAGATGGGCGAGTCCCTCAAAGATGGCCCAAGCAGGTGAGACAAAATTTTATAAAGGATCTTTTACCTTTTGACATAGGTTACATTATTTATATTGTACGTATCGCATAATAATATCCTTTTATACCACGGACCACGGGGTAATATGATTGAATAATAATACATAATAATAACTAATCAATTTACCATTTTATTCAGGTTTCTATCATCATCCCTCGGCTCATGGAGAAGACCGAGCTTTATGCTTTACTTGTCACGTCTGCCTCGTATCATGGGAATGTACAGATGAACCATGGAGTGAACATGTAATGTCTCCACTATAGATACAATACGTATGTTATACTAAAAATAGCATAATATACTGAACTAAACTACAATATAATATATTATTATTTTACAGGAAAGACACTCACCTTTTTGTCCTTTTGTGAGGGGGGAACACACACATAATGTTCCTTTATCAATTTCCTATGCAACTGCACCAGCCTTTACAGTAAAACAGTCCAAAAGTATTGGAATTCCAATTCTTGGTCAATCATCTTTTGCTTCCTGTGGTGTGGTTGCATACTCACTTGGATTGGTAGTTGTGTGGGATTTAGTTAAAGAAGTTAAAGAAGCTGTTGAATTTGAAGTTAATTATAAAGATGTAGAATCAGTAGACCCGTTAGCATCAACATACAGTGGTAAGTTTTATGACAAATGAAGAATTTAACACAGTTTTTTCCATACTACAATAATCATAAAATTGGATTCTTGGATCAAACGACTATATATGTGAAGATATTTAAAAGTTTTATTTCATTTGATTATATTATGTATGTACAGATATTCATTTAAAACCAAAAGAAGCATGGGTTATGGATATCTCTGATCCATCAAAATCAATAATTCCTCCTGGTAAGATTTCATTCTTTCAAATAGTCAAATAATATTATTATGACAGTTTAATTTCATGTACAAATTTTTATCTACGTTAAATCTAATAAATTTTTCCAAATTCATCAAACTTCAATTATTGCCAAATTTCATTGTTTGTTTATGTCTCAATGTATTTTATTTGTTTCTTTTCTGTATTTGTTTTATAGAAACCAGTTTAAATATATTAGAAACATTAGATGATAGGATAATTTTGTCGTCAGTAGCTGTATTAGGAGCTCCATCATCATCATCTAAATATGACTCAAAGAAATCATCATCATCATCTACCATAATTCCTCCCTCTGTTGTAGTTGGAGCAACTATTCATAAATATTGTCGTGATGACAATGGAAGTGAAGTTGAAACAGCCAAGGTTCCTGTCATATTAGTTTATGGGTTGAGTAATACAGAAATTACGGAAAAATCTAGAGATATTTCTGCAAGTGAAATTTTTAAGGCAATCGGAAGTACAGGGAATAACCAAGGTACATTTTAGTAGTATTTTTTTCAACTCTTTTTATACAAATGTTTATATCATGTATTTTTTGTACACATATAATATGTAAAAAGGACCAAAGTTTAAGTTTTAAGTTGTATTTATTAGCCAATTCTTCAATTTTAATAGCCAACATATTATGTACAATGTAACGTCTTCACTAGATACAATACCTATATTAAACTAAAAATATCCATTATGCTCATAATATACTGGACTAAACTACAATATAATATATTATTATTATTTTACAGGAACAAAACAAGAAGCTCAGTTATCTCAATCTGTTGATGGAGATGAAGAATTATTTATATCCTATATGAGTGAATCAGACATGAGTCTTTTTTCAGACATTACAGAATCATCAGGAACTTTTATTCTGGATCAAAATCCTATGAGTGTCAGTATATCAAATACAAGTGGAGGAGGAAATATTCCAATAAAGAAGAAAAGTTTTCCACCAAAGAAAACAGAGTCTGCTAATTTATCAGTAGGAGGAAAAAGTAGTAAAGGCAGTCGTGGATATTTAAAACCTGGACCAAACGTACTCATAGCACAAAAAATAGATTTGCCATTTGATCTATTGAATTGTTCTATTATAAAAGAAATGTTACCAACTGTTGATAAATCTCAACTTGTTGTTATTGTTGAGAGTAGTATTAGTAATAGTAGTACCAGTAATAATACTAAAGATAATAATGAAGATGGAGTTGATATTACGGAAGAAATGAATGACTCATCGATTACAGAAGAAACCTTGTCTATTTATGGAGCAATTTTAATTTATAATGTGAATGTGAAACAAGATAATACTACCAATATTACTACTAGTTCTACAACAAGTCCAGGAGTTGTTAGTTTAAATCATAAAAATCCAATGATAAGGAAAATTGATGACATAAATGACTTAATTGTGAATGTATCCTTAATATTTGATGATGAACCACTACTAGCATGTGTTTTGAAGAGGGGTGATGGTAAGAGAGTTTGGATTTATTTAAAAGCCTATACGTATCCTATTTTCTAAAATATATTTGGATTAATAATTTATTACAAAATTATTGTTGTCTAATCTATTTTTTATATTTCTCTCTTTTCTTTTAACAGTTGCAATTTTAAATCTTAGTGATTTAGGTAAGTATATTATACATATATAACTTTTTGCTAATCATAATTTATAATCAGGGGATTTTAACCTAACGTTATGTATTTTTGTGTTTAATTTGAAGTTTGGCTATTGATTGATGTACAAGTATGTACTTCAATTATAATTTATAATTATTGTTAAAATGTACTCAATAAAATTTACTTGAATTTGTTTGATTTGAATAGTTCTCGTTCATCGGATTTCACGACCATCACCTGATACTATGATCACATCTGTATCTTATTGCGCAAGTAAGTTTTTGGTCATATTATTAAGGCTAACAGGAATACAACATGAGAAGAAAAGCATCAAAAAGTTTATTTTTGATATATTTTGTTCTAACTCTAATTTGTACATAATATTATATGTTGAGATTCATTCATTTCTGTTTTTAATTAATAGGTTTAGAAAGGTTATGTTGTGGAACAAATTCAGGGACTATAGAATTTTATTCAATTAATGGTCATGGGGACTCATCAGAAACAGACTCTTTTGTAGAAGACAAACAATCAATAGAAGGAGAAGAAGCAATTTCAAGTGACGATGGTCATCTTGAATCTATGATGGATGACAAAGATTTAATAGACTTTACTAGTTCGAGAAAGAAGAAAATTAATCAATCACCTTCCTCTAAAACAGGAGCAATAACTCAACTAATTGCTAACAATCCATTGACCTTATCATCCTTGAAAATGTTATTAGAATTGACGCAGTTTGAAAATTTAAAGCCTGGTTTCTCAGCGAATGTGCCTGGTATATATATTTAAATATAATTTGGATTTTTCTTTGTACCTAGTGATACAATAACAAATTGTAGTGATAGTAATAATTATTAATAATTTTATCCAATAGAATATTATTATTTGTAAAATACTTATTTATACTCAATTATTGTACTTTTAGGTTGTTGGCAAAAAATAATTCAAGCTCAGAAGGATAGAAAACATCCTCAACATTTACAAGCTACACATGAGAGTGATTTGAATAGTACAACCTTAAGTTGGAGACTTCAACGTAACAAGAATAGCAAGAAAGAAAGCTTAATAGAGCTTCAACTTCCACATTCGAGTTCACTCGGTCATTTAGATTTAAAATTTGTCTTGCAAATGGGGATCCTTACCTTGCCAAAAATTGAAGTGACCTTATATAAAGCAGCGAAATTAAAATCACGTGGAGATACTCATGAGTCAAATGGAGTTGACAAGAGTATTGACTTTAATCAACTTAAATTAAATAGAAATCCATCAAATGAATTTTTGAAATCAATCAATGCAGAAGTTGTTTCTGGTCCATTAGATTTGAGTTCTCATGTGTAAGTATTTAACTGTTTTTTTTACCATGATAAAATTTTTCAAAAATGACCAAAAAGATAGTATGAAACGAGGAATAAAAGGTATATGAATATAAATAATAATAATGATAATAATGATGATTATAATTACTGTTTCTATTATTATTTGTTGACAGGGATTTGTCTGCTCAAGGAGGCTCAATTGTGTTTACTAGTCCAACTCTAATGTTGAATAAAGGGCGAAACTTTTATTTACATATCCGAGCCAAATCTACCAAATCTTCAGATAATTCATCCTCAAGTGGTTCTTCTCATCTAAAGACAAAATCAAAAGATGGTTCATCTTCTTCTAGTAAATCAGCAAAACTCTCTGCCTTTTCAAAATTTAATAAAGGATACAAAGAATATAAAGAAGATCCTTCAATTTTTTATCCTGGAAACCCGTTCCTCATGCAACATCCTATTCATAAAATGACTGATCCAATAATGCCTGAAACAAGTGAAAAGAAAAAAGATTTAAATGGCTGTGATGTACTCAACGAACTCAGGTAAAAATGTTATGTTATATATTTATAAAAAAAGAAGAGCGTATATGTGTACCTTTCTACTATGCTCAATACTTGATGTAATTTTTTCTAAACTGTTTTTTGTTTGTTTTTTTTTATATATATAATGTCCAATACTTTGGCTATATTAGTATCACTGTCAAAGTCAGTAAAAAGTCTTCCATTCCTAATGAAGAGTAAGTAGATAATTTAATTACCATATTTACTATGCACCATAAACTATGTAATGTATTTAGTGTTAATTGTGTAATACTATAATCTATAATACATAATATTTTTACTTTGACGAAATCATTTTGTAATTGAATTAAATTAATTCACATTTGATTTTTGTTTTATTTTTTCAAAAAAAAATATTCACAACAGGCAAGAAAGAAGAATCATGTTAACATCAACCACTTTTATTTCAAAACTCTTAAGTCTCGCTGTTTTTGAAGGAGAAAATCAAGAAGAAAAAGTTTTACAAGTACAGACACTGGCGCTGGATTTGTTGGTGTGGGTAGGAGCAATCAATTTGTGTGGCCCTCCCATTTCTTCAAATAATTATCAATTAACTTTTATACGAATTATTCAAACTAAATTAAAAGAATTGATACTCCATGGAATTCTTTTTGCGGATAGATCAACTTCTCATAAAAGTGCCAAACTTTTAGTTCTTTGTATTGACTCTGTTGAAAATTATCATAGTAAAGAGGATCGTGAACCTTTTCTATCCACTTTACTTCAAAGTCTATTAGAATTACTTCCATTGACAATTAGCTCTGTTTCGGCTGGATCCATGCAGTGGTTTTTCTTGTTATTAAATCGAGTACGGTCTACTACTTCAGATGGTTTGAGCTTAACGAGTGAATCTGTATTAAGTCTTCTAAATGAAGTTACAAATGAGCTTAATAGGCGAAAAGATCCTTATAATGCTGTTTTACGAACAAGGTGAATTTATTTATTTGAATCTATACTATTTGATACTAATTTTGCTAAAATGTTGGTCATACAAACATCTTTCCTTTTCAAAGTGAATTTTCAAAAGAAATTAAAGTGTAGAGTAGTAAACCAAGTACTAATGATTTGTGTTTGTTGTCTGTTGTATGTATATATTTTGAATGATAAAATAGATTTGGTTTGTACGGGAGTCCTTTCGAAAGGTATACATGAATTTTAAATGAATTTTCATCATACACAAATTTTAATATATTATATTATATTTATATTGAATAATGACAAGGATATAAATATTATGATGCATACTAAATTATATTTCATAATATATATGTATATGTATATTATTCTTTTGTTGTTTCTCAAGTGAACTGTTTGAGATAGAACCACCTGCTTTTAGTAAATCGACTTCTTCGCCTTTAACGTATCCTGGAGTGTGTGTGGATAGTCAAAATGCTACTTCTGTAAATGGCAGCAATCTTTGGGGTTTAAAAGATGTAGATTTTAGAGATCTTTTACTGAACGGAAGTCCTATGAGATTTGGCAAGGTCGGCAATCTCTCTCCAAAAAGCCAGATACAAGGACTATTAGAAGTGGAACCATTATACTTTGAATGTCATGCTTGTTCCGATGGATTAAGGTAAATTTACCTGAAATTTATTTCAGAACAATTTATTAACATTTTATTACATGAGCATATATATTTGTGGGGTATTTTACATTTAATTTAACTTTATTATTTGTTTTGAAAATACTTCATTATACATAATACATGTGTAGCATTAAACTTATTTATTTTACATTTCTGAACATTTCGGTTATTCAGAATGGAAAAGGTTGATCAAGGCGTGAATGCACTTTCCTTTGCACCTGCTGTCCCATTTACTCAATCAACATCATTTATGGATCAAACTAATATTGGATCAGGAGAGGGCAGCAAGAAGAGTAACGAGGATAAAGTAAGAGACAGAGAGAGTGAAAATAATTATTCCCTTGTTATTTTATTGTTTATTACAATCAATAAGAAGTATAAAACATGTAGGATTTTTCTTTAAATGTTTTTAAAATTTCTGTTTCTAATTAGCATGAACAAATCATGATGTTGCAAAAGGCCCTGAAAATGGATGTAATGATGTCCAATACTCTGGCAAACAGCATACAAATCCCATGGGAAACAAATTCTACATCAGCACATGGAAATGGTAAAAGAATGATAAAAAAAACTCGTAATAATATTAAATATGATGTCATTCAATTTTGAAATTGTAGTAAAACCATAGAACAATAAAACTGTATATAATACACATATAGTATTTCATTGGAATACTCAAATACGATATTTGTGTTTCCATGTTAAAAACAAACTTAATTGTTTCTATGTTTTAGGTGAGCTTAATGCCTTATTTAACCCAAAGTTAAATAGTAGTTTAAAAAATATTGGCGTACTAACTATGGAGTACCCCATAGGAAATTCAAGTCAACAAGGTTCACTCACTTTTTCATCTAATCCATCTGGTTTTCCAGGCTCAAATAATACTACTACTACCATTGCAAAGAAATTACCTGGAATGTACAGTGTGCATGGAGGGAATCAAGTTGATCTTCAAAATGAGCCTCATTCAATCTTTTCGCCAAATATCTTTTCAATTTCTCCGTACAGTCCATACAGTAAACCCAATTCCACTACTGCGACACTAATGGCGGGTTCTTCTTCTTCTATGGATGCAAAAAAGAAATACTTTTCGTCAAGTCAAGCTGGGTCATCTTTTAGTGGTGGTGCTGGTGGTAGCAGTAGTAGTAATACTAATAAAGTTCAAGTTAAATCAATCCAACCACAATCATCTTCGTCTTCATCTAAAGCTACAACTCCAATAGAAAGTGATAATCTTAAACTTTTACTCTCTCCATTCTCCCAGCTACTCTTCAACCCACCGCAAGTGAGTATAAGTTTATAAGTTTAAGCTCATACTTTATTATATGTATACCGTTATTGTAATATTATGTGAAACAAACAAAAATTGATGAGAAATTTTTTAATTGTTTTACCATAATATTATGTCATAATAGTATTCTTCTTCTCACGTGATGTGATGTTGTTGTTATTTGTTTTTAAATTTATTTATACATGTTTTTTTGTAGCAAGTGTTAGTGATAGATAGATTACACTCTGGTGCGAGGCGCTTCATCGTTCTCGATTTCGGTTCCCCAGTTTTATTGACGGATATTCTTGTTCCATCCTCAAGTGGTAAAATTGATTTCATTTAAAAAATCAAAAAAAAAACAATGTTATCTACCTTCTATAAAATCCGTATCCGATGGCGAGGGGGTCTGTGTAACCCTAGATAAATGGCTATTACTCTGGCTAAGAGGAATGGCTATGCCATTGTGGGAAAATGTTTGTGCGCCGGATATGGATTTTATAGACAAACTATTTGTCCCGTCATGTGACGGGCGTTTTTTACTTGTAGTATAATGCACCTAGTAAAAAATATTTGTAAGTTTTATTCGAATCTAATTCTAAAATATTTATATTGTTTTCTTTATATAATTTAGATTTAGTTTCATTAGCCATTGATATTTGGCTTCATCGAGAGGAAGTTGATGGTAAAATATTATTTCTCTCAGAAAAATTTACAGTAGATTATATTCTTTAATAATAGTAATATTGTATTACGTTTAAAATTGATATCACATTTTTGTGTAACATATAATATGTAATACATTATATATATGTGTTACTTGCTAGAATTCATAATAGTAATAATAATAATTTGTTCTTTTATAGGTCAACGACTAGTTGTAGCATCAGACATTGGTCTAAGAAGTTTAGTCATTTGTGATTTACAACCACCTCCAGTTGTTAGATATTTAAAGATTACAACCATTGGTCGATACGGAATGGGTACAACGCGTTGTCGGTAAAGCCTTTTTCTTTTTTAAATTTTAAAGAAATTTGAATATTTTATGAAATGTAATAAAAACAATACCATATAAAGTAATAGATATACATTACAAAATATTAACATAATATGTATCAAGATACTCAATTATTATAAATTATAAACAATAATAACAGCAAGAGAATGACAATATGTACATTTTAAAAAATATTCATACATGTAGAATTCCAGTCGGTTCTTTTTTTGGACATAAGATGATTCTGCCTACGGATATTCGGTCTCCTACCTCTGAAGACTTTAAATCTGAAGATATAAATGTTCTAAATCCAGTTCAAATCGCATCACATCTTTCAATATTATCAAGCTTGGTGGAAGATTTAAGTTGTCGATATCAATTAGCCTGTTCTAAATTGAAAAGATTTTTAGATCCTCTCCTCAAACCAGAAATATCTGCTCTTGATCATGTTTCCTATTATCTTCCAAAAGGAAAGGAAAGAAGTAAACTCGGTTTAAATTCAGATGCCGGCATTTTAAATGCATATCAAGAATGTATAACATTACAACAACAATTAAATAGAGCCAAAAATGTAGTTCGAAGACTTCAAATATCTTTAGCTCCGTATCCTGTATTATTAAATTTGACAAATAATACAAAGGACCTCAAAGAAATTTGTACAGATAAAATTCATTTAATATCAGAATTTTTAATTGAAAGTCTTTTAGGAATCTCATACATTGCTACACAATGTACTACAAATACTATATCACCTCCCTACTCTTTATACTTTATGAGCATTGAAAACTGCTTAAATCTGTTCAAAAATATTTGTGTTTTGGAAAATGGACAAATTCAATTGTCTACATCTGTATTAATGCTACGAATTGCCGGATTACAGCCTTGGTGGGGACAGTTTATTGCTTCAATTCTTCGCACAAACTTTTCCTCAACAAATAATACCATTTTCCCACAAGATCGAGTTTTTATTCTTTTAGTTTATATGGGTCAGAAAGCTCTACTAAATGGTCAAAATATTAGTGTTTTAGAAGATGTACTAAAACTACTTAAAGATTTATTAGAACCAATTGATACTCAAAAAACAGATTTTTTTCTACGTTCAAAAACTGACATGACTCTACTAGGATATATTAACCTATATCTGTGTTATCTTTTGGATGGAGTTCCTTGGGGTGGTTCTGGAGATGAGACAAAAAAGAAAGACAAGGATACATTATTATCATCACCAAAAGATTCTACTCCATCATCATCCTGTTTACCTTCATCATCGAGATGGGATTTTATTCAAGGAGAAAGTGCACTTTATAGAAGAATGAATGGACCAACTAAATCCAGTAGTGTTGGTAATTTTAAGAAAAGAATTCAAAAAAAGATTATCGCCACAAAACAAAAATTAGAAGAATTAGACAGTGTGGCTGGTCTGGGATATTCACAAAGTCTAAATCAAACAGTGGGCGGTCTCGGAAATCAACTGTCAGCTTTAGGAAATAAATTAGAATCAATCAAACAAAAACATGCTTCAATTGGGAAAAATATCAAACTCCAGTCTTCAAAGCACTTTAAAGATTTATTGCAGATTCGTAGAAGTGAAATGTTATTCAAAAAACTTGGAAAGGAAGGAAGTAGAGAGGGTGAAATTTCTTCATCGGATATTGAAATTAATTTAAATCTAAATCCTCAACTTTGTCTAGACGTAGCTAAAAGCCTTGCTACATGTATCCTCCGTATGGATTCAAGTTGTCACTCGGATCTGTTCTTAATCTCATTGAAAGCCTTGGCCAAAATTGCGACTTGTTCTAAGCCTGTTTTACCTTTGGGAGCAATCTTTAATCAAGATCAATTAGTTAGTCTCATATTAACAGCTATTGGAAAAGATCAATTGCACCAGAAGAATTGGAGCGCAGAATGGGTTCAGCATGCTATTTTTACGTAAGTCTTTATTTTTTTTATATTATTATAATAATTAATAATATAAACAAAATTAAGAATGTTTCAATAATGTTTTGAGCATGTATGTATGGGAGGAAACTTTCTTCTACCTTTCTCCTTGTTATATAATTACAAATTTTAAATAACATATACTGTTTCACATAAATGAATGGTTATATTAAGTAATAAGTAATTAAAAAATCATTAAATTTTTATAAACAATTTCTAAACTTTTCGTATATAATTTTGAATTCAAGATTACTATTGGATATTTTTGAGCACGAAAAATTTTATCCAAGAAGAAAACAAGTCGTAGAAACGTCAACCATTGAGGATCCAACACCGATAACAACAGCAACAACGACTACTACTACTACTACTCCTAATTTCCAAGAGAATAAACAGCAACAAAATTCAGTTTCACATCAACTTCCAACTTCTAATGACATTACGACGACCCCAATAATTTCTAATAATGTTGAAGGTTTAGTAGTAGATCCACAAAGTCAAAATCAAGAAGAAAGTATGATAGTAGATGATGATGTTGTGGATTCAGAAAATTTGGATATTTTAAGTGGCATGTCAATGGAACTAGAACCCGCAGTAGATTCAGAAGATTCAGAATTCGATGAATTTTTAAGTGATTCGTATTCTTTCTCAAGTCAAAATACACAAAATGGAACACAACATGTTGGAAATGTTAGTAGTAGTAGTAAAAAATCTCATCAATGTAAAAAACTTAATCCGTGCGTTACAAGTATAAGTACCGCGTTGGATTGTAGACTTGAAACTGGTGTACTCTCAACTACAGAACTAAGATTACGAACAATGGTAAAAAAAATGATAGTTGTTATTACTTTTTCATTAAAAAAACACAGTATAAAAAAAGACTATAGCACCTAACGCAATAGATTAATGAGTATGTGTCATGTGTCTTGTGAATAACTTTCTATATAATATAGTATATTATATTAGACCTTCATATTTTGTTCAAAATCAAGTTTAGTATGATTAGTTGTTTGTTCAAAACATAACAAATATGAAAATATCCAAAGCAACCACAACAAAAATGCAGTGCTGTAATGACTGTTGCTTTGGATATTTTCATATTTGTTATGTTTTGAACAAACAACTAATCATACCAAACTTGATTTTGAATAAAATATGAAGGTCTGATTATTATAGTATAAAAAGATAATGTAGTTACATAATACATGTATAATATATTTTTATACAAAATGTTGTAATAATATGTGTGTTTGTTTATTTGTACTTGATTTATTATATATAGGCTGTTGTAGATTCAGAAGTATTAGTATCATCTTTATCAAATCCTATTGAAATTCCTGCAGAAATTGCCAAAACAATCAAATCTCAAAAAAGTACAAGTACACCACCAGAAGCTATTGATTTTTCTACTACTATTGATTCTTGTAAACTACTTGGAAAATGCTTTGATCATATTTTTACATTGACAACTTCATCTTCTGTATGTTTTGAACGAGTTTTACAATTATGGTTAAGTATCAATGGATCCGACTCTAATTTTAGTATTGAAGATGTTCCAACTATACCATTGTCACAAAATTCTGTAAATCATTTAATGCAAGCCTTTTCAAAAGATACTGCAATAAGTATTCAAGAATGGGGACAATTTTTCCAGTGTTTAACACTTGTTGCCAATCAAAAATTAGAAAAAGGAGAATCAGATAGTGAACCACTTGCTAACTGGTTGTATATTCTTAAAGATAGAAATTTTCCAGAAATGATATTAAAATTCATCTCTAGTGGTGGAGTGAACTACCAAAAAACTCACCTATTATCAGTGGGTCCAACAATTGCCCAGTCCTTTTAGTAAGTGTATTTTATTTATACAAAAATATGTACAGTTTGTTATTAAATATAATATTTTAATTAGATTTTTTTTAAATGTACATATAACGTAATATGTACTACAATATAAAAAAAAGGAAATGTAAAATAACGAAAATAAACAAAAACGTTCTCTCTCTCTTTCTCTTTAGTAATTTTCTCCTACGAATGCGGGAACTGAGTAATGGAACACCTTGGGTTTTAGCTCTCAAAGAAGTCATGCTACGAGTACTATCTTCATTTCTCTCTGGAGATCGAAATGGACCATTTCTGAATCAAGAATTTGCATTGGATAGTTTCAATAAGTTTCTTGATCGTATACTATGTCCAGATTTATCGTACGAGTCTGCAACAACTGTTATTAACATTATTGAACAATTTATTCAAATTCTTCATTTATTTGTATTCTTTCCAAATAAAATTTCTCTTACGGAAAAAACTATTGGAGGAATCTCTTCTTTCGGATCTTTACCAACACCGTCCACATCAACAAATAATGAAGGGAAATTTGGAAAATCTCAAAATTTTGAACATATTATTTTCCGTTTAACTTCATTCATGGCAAATTTAGTTCAATTACCCTATAAACCCAAAAATCAAGGTTCAAATGATCCAGAAGTGGACAAATTTTTGAAAGAAATGTCTCTATTATCCAGACTTCGAGATTTTAATGATGTTTTAGCTGAACCACTTAGTAAGTTCTCTGATGATTCTCAACCAAAAACTATTGCTGATGTAGTCTTGAAAATGGAGAAAACTATGAACAGGATATTATCTTTACTTGCCAATCCGTAAGTGATTTTTAAATTCTTTTAAATTAATAACATAAAACATTATAAACAAAAAGATAATATAAAAACGAGCATGTCTTCTGAGTGACTTTACTTCAGTTCTTCTTCATCTCTACATTATAATACTGTTGTTTTTTTTTTGTTGTAGTTGTTGTTTCATGTCAATAGAAATTTTTTATATGTTGGGATTGTATAAATCTTTATTTATTAATTTTTTTTATAATTTTACTCTCATTTTTATTTAATTTGTAGGAATGGAATAAATCTCATCAATGTGTTAGTTTCGGGCGACCTTCTAAGCGCATTTAAAATAATGGAACAATCCACACCTACAACTTGTAGTGACGCTGTCATTCATTTGTTTAGTAAACTGAATTCAAGTGCAAGTGACTCTAGTTCTGCTGTTAAACCAATCTTTGAATTTCTATCCAGTAAGTTTGATAATCATTATTGTATTGTTAATAATAATGTATAGTTCATTTTTTACGAACAGTATGCTGGTTTGGATTATGTGTGTCAAATATTATACCATTATATATATTAAGATACAAAATATAATATTACATTTTTACTGAAAGACTTCTAATACATTTTGTGTTTTGTGTTCATTTTCTATTACCTATCCACATAGAAACTCCCTATGATGACTTTTATTGTCCACTTCATGTCAGTGAAACATTTGTACTCTTGGTTCTCAAAGTTATTAGTAAAGAAGAACATTTAAAGGAATTTTGTGCCCTTAATTGTGTTGAAGTAAGTTATTTAATGTACAACATGATTTACATAATATTATAAAACTATATTATGAATTCAGTTTGTAAAAATATGTTTGTAATAAAATATTTTTCCTATTTCTTTAGTCTGTAAGTCAAAAACTTATCAGTAGCACAAGAAAATTCTTTAGTAGTCGTCCCACGTAAGTATTATTCTCATAATATTTTTTTTAAAAATGACTAATATAAAAAATACTAACATTGTTTTTTCTGTAATTTATAATAATATTACTACTATTATTACTGTTGTATATCTTAGATTTCATTCATTTTATGTATATATATCTTGTTTTAGATTCGTATCAATTTTAAGTACGTATATTGGAAGGACCGAAAATGTTATGCTTGGTCAGAAAACCAAATTCGGCCCTGAAATTGAATTACCAGATGGATTAATAAATGCAGCACCTTTAGGCACGATATATTCTACAAATCCAAATGGTACATTTTATCTTGATATATTTTATGCTTAAAATATAGTATTATGTATATTACATATTTTAGTATGACTACACGTGTTTTAACAATTTTTTTATGCTTTTGTATTTTGTATTTATGTGATTCATCATTGTTATTTGTTGTTCTTCTTATTTTAGCACATCCATCTGAAGTTCTTCTTTTACAATCAACTCCCCAGCATAGAAGATCTCGGACTCCAGTTTGGTCTTTTCATTTCAATGAAGAAACTTACGTTGAGCTTGTTGTTGTATTACCATGTGCAATTTTACTCAAGGAAGTTCAAATTGTTATTCAATTGGCTACATCTGTATCGAGTACCAATTCCTACATTCATACCTCAAGTCCTTCTGGAGTACAGATTGAAATTTCAAGAGATCGCAATGGTTCTACGATTCCTCTGGGTCCTCCAATTCAATGCAATTCAAGTTCAATCAATATTCAACTCTCACAGACAGTAGCTCAAAAAGTATTGCTCAGACTCTTCAAACCAAAAGAATCGAATAATTTGGGTCTTTCACAAATAAAATTGCTAGGTTCTACCACGTTTAGTGAAGCTGCCTTGGAAGGATTATCATCATTAGTTAGTGTCAAAACTTTAGAGTCTAGGTAATAATAAAACAATCAATGTATGTAATAACGGATAGAGTTTTTGCTTTTAAAAAAAAAAGAAAATTTGTTTATGTTATGAACAATGATAATAATTAACAATATGTCTATAATATCTAAATACTAAATACTAACTACATCATTCTACTTTTTGAAACTAAACTATACATTTTATTCTTCTTTTTTTTGATAGTGCTCATTGGATTTATATACTGGATAAAGCTGTTTCAAATGACAAGTCATCAGAAGTTATTCAAAGAGTAGTAAAACTTCCAGATATGCTAGAATCGTGTTATGCTATGCTACTAGCTCCAGTAGCTAGTTTAAAAGCTCAAGAAGTTTATTTACCTCATTTACAATCTGTTCTGTTTCAATTTGGTTGTTTAAGAAGGTACGCAACATAGTAGTAGTCACAAAATACTCTAGATCAAATAATCAATGAATTAATAATATTGTATATATTATAGTTTGTACGATTTTACATATATATACTATATACTTATCTTACAAATTATATAAACATAAAGCATAATAATAATATCTTGTTTTCTTTTTATTCATAAAGGGAGATTAGTGAACAATTAATGAGTGCACTCCTTGGTCCAATCCACAAAGCAATAAAAGGAAGTTCAATGGTAGCCAATGCAAATTCACAACAAGTTGGAATCATTTCACAACTTCATACTGTTGTTGAACTCATCTTTAAGTTATGTTGTGATATTCCACAATGGGGTTTTGACAATCTGATCAGTTTGATCAAATTCTTGGAAAATTCAGCAGATGAATTTGAGGTTTTTTATTGATTTTTATTTATCATTAATGAGTATACAAAACTTTTTTTCCCAAATACAATTAAATGTAAAATATATTATAAATAAATGTGTGTTTATTACTGAATTTTGTTTAGAACTCAATTGTTCCTGAATATGTACATTGTTGTGCTGCTATCTTGTATCATATTACAAAAAGGTAGGTATTTAGTTCAAAATTATTAAAAAACGAGCATGTGTGTGTTGGAGACTTTAGTTCTTCTGCATTTGTTCATTTTTATATATTATATGTTATATATTATAAGGCTAAAAGAGCTGGTGCTTTTACTTTTTACTCATAATTTATTTCTACTATTATTTTATAATAATACGCTCTATAATAATGAAATGTTATTTTTAAAATCCAAATGTAAACAGTGGGAAACTAGATCTGTCATTCGTAATCACGCCTACACTACTTTCGTAAGTATACCTTTGATTTTCCTTTAAAAATCATATTATACATAACCTTGTTTACATAAATGATGTTATTAAATAACTTGTTTTGGATAATACATTATGCGTGTTTGAAAACCACCCTTTTTACATAAATTATAATATTTTAAATATTTTTCATTTCTAACTTTATTTATATTCCAGGAAATTGTATAATTGGACCCTAAGTTTAGATGAGAACTTAACGCTAAAAAAGACATTAGATAATGTTATTCTATCCTTTTGCTACAATAAGCCTTGGCTATTTGTGTATCTCATGTATCTGATGAAGTCAATTCAAGCATTTGATTGGATCGGTACGTGTATTCCTTTTTTTAACGTAAAATATAAAATATATATTGTGTATTAACACATTTTTTATGGATGTATTTATGTAAATATTTTTATATTTTTATATTGTTACTTTTTTCTAATTTGTATAGAACCAGAAACATCAGTTCTCCAGGAGATTCAAAATTCATTTGAAGAAGGCAATCTTTGGGATCGTATCGAGTGTCTTCCCCCTAACCAAATTTATAGTTTAGATCCGAGAGTTTTCATGACTTTGAGTCGAGCTGCTCAGAGTCCTACTTCTTGTAATATTCTTCTTCAATCCCAATTTTTAACTCATTTAAATGCAGCCATCATGGATTTCTGGACCTATTGGACTAATAAATGGATTTTGTCAAGTAGTTCTGATGATCAATATCCTGTTCAAACTGAAGCAGAAATGGCTGGAACACCCACTGCATCAGTTGAAAATATCATAACCATTTTAGAATTTTATGCAGAACTTTGTAATGTTAACACTTTTAAGAATTGGTTTGGTAGTCAAGAGGGAAATGTTTTTATACAGTCCTTGCTTTCCCTGTTAAGTATTATTCCTGGAGCTTTAAAAACGAGTTATTTTGGATCGAGCCAAACGTATTCATTAGAAACTGCGCTCATAAATTTTCTTGTCAAATGTTGCTCTTCACATGCAGAAAATCAAAAAACTATTGCCAAATACCTTATGGAAATACTCGTCAAACAAAAAATTGCACCACATAGTAAGTATATAAACAAAAGAGTCAATTCTGTATACTTACTTACATGATAAGAACTATTAAATTATTGTTATATTATTGTTAATCCATTGTAAAAAAAAAACAAATATTTTTGTATTTTGTTTTTGTAAATGCGGCAACTTACATCTCCTGATTCAATGAATGAATGAAGCAATATTAATACGTATTGGTTTTATAATAATACTCTTTTGTTTAATGATAACTTTGTTTTGTTTGTATTTTTTGTTTTTCTTGTAGAAGCAGTATTTCTACACTCCATGACTTCTTTTTGTCGACGTCTTCTCATTCAATTATTATTAGAAAATGAAAAAGTCATTGTTCATGTCAAGAGCTCAACAAAATATCCACTCAGGAATCCATCCACTAGTTTTCCGCTTTCATCCCTTCATCCAAGTTTTGGTGTAAATGGAGGCGATCGAATATTTTATATGAGTACTCATTCATACATGTACGAGTTGATGAAATTTATTGAACCTTATGGAGTAACTTTGGAAAAAATAGCAGCTAATTCAGATCCAAACAGATTTTTATCTATATTGAAAAAGGAACAAGGATTAATTGGTATAAAAGACACTTTTTTTTTCAACTTTTAAACCTGTTTTTACATGTATTAAATGTTATATGTAATAGATTTACTAGAACAAGTATATTATAAATTATAATGTATTGGTTATAAAACATAAAATAGTAATCCTTTGATTTTTTTTTTGTTAAAAAATATCTCATATTTAATAGAAGCTGGATTAGAAATGATTGACCAAATGCAATTGTCAATGTCCGGTAATGCGGCAAAAGATAAGAGAAATCAATTGGAAACAACAAAACGTCCAACAAAGGTCGCAACCAAGAAATTAAAGCCTGATGGTTCAACGAGTACTGAAGGAAGTAAAAAGGAAGAGAAAAGTAAAGGAGCTTCACTTGTGAGTGCAATTATTATTATACAAAACATTGATTATAGCAATAAACAAGGGTATTATTCTTAGTAAAATGAGTGTCATTGTGGTCTTTTTCTCTCTCAAAATTTGTAAATGTATCCATCGGATATTTATTGTGTTAAGTCTTTGTGATTACTGATATATAAAATATATATTTTTTTTTTGTGTTCTTTTTTGTACTTATTTCCAGATTTTGGAATCTGAAGAATTTCCAGATATTCAAGTACCATTAAGTTTAACTTTAGCAACTGTTTTTGCGGCTGTAAAAAAGGAACGACCAGATACATTTTTAGATGCTTTAATTTTTACTATTCGAACAGAAACTGAAAATGTATCTACGCAGAATGAAGGTATATTTTATCATTATTATTGTCTACAAATGATTTTTAAAACTATGATGATGAAGTTTTATTATAGAGTTGTAAAATTTAAACTACATAAATAGCTATTGTACTTTTTATACTATTTTTATAAATTGTTTCATAATGATAAATATTTATTATTTAACAAAAAAAAATATGTAGGTTCTCCTGTTTTAACACCATCAAGTTCAAGTACTGACATAATGTCATTAAGAGAATCTGGAAAAAAGCAAGATTCAATTCCTGAAGTATTTAATGTCCTACCACTTCCTTCAACAATGGAGTAAGAAAATTATTATTCATTCATTTTACATAACTGATTGAACAATTGAACATTTTTACGAAAAGCAGAGTAATCTATTGTTACGGATTATTGTAATCATTATTAGTATTGTGTTGATATTTTTTGTACAAAACAATACACAATAATATAACACATGATCTTTAAATGTCTTGTTATGGTATGAATTTTAATAGAGTATTCAGTCGAATGGGAGGTCTAGGACTTTTAGCCAAAAGAGGACTTCTTCCTGTTGTATATCCTGATCTATTACGTCAAATTGCTATAGGATCTAAATTCACTGGAAACATTGGACTTGTCACTCATAATGTTGATAAAGAAAGTCCAGTTGATGATGCTTGGGTCAAAATTGAAGCGGATGATGTGTATGAAGAAATGATTGATTCAATGAATATGAGTATTGCAACATCTACACCAATGAAGAAAGCAATTTCGATCCAAAGATATCCAAACCCAAGTTCTGGGATACCTCCCCATTCATTCTATTCCTTTGGATTGTTTCTTTCACTACCGCGGTTTGCAGAAGTTTTGTTGAGAGAAAGAATAGGAGCACAATGTATGCTTCGTCTAGTCATGGGTGTTACAGATGATGCTGATGGGAATGATATTTTTAGTTCAACAGTTGCTAGAAATCTTCCAACTCTACCATTCTCAATCTTAAAAACTTTATTGAATTTACTTCCTGTAAGTTCAGAAGAAGGAAGTCAATTACGCCATGTCATGATGGATATTAAAGCTGTTCATTTCATTCTAGCTTGTTTAGCTGTTTTTACTCATCAAAATTATGAAAATGCAAGGTATTTGATACAACTTGTTTTTGTAGTGTGTATGTATGTAGAGTGTAATAATATTTCTTTGTTGTATCTAGTACTTATGTATAATATATGATTCAAGGTGTACATTATATTTTTTCACATTGTATGCCGTATTATTTTTGTATTTAATGTTGTTTTTTGTACATATAAGGATTTCTAATAATAAATAATAATGTATTTGTTACAGAGCTTTTGATCTTGGCCTTCAACATGAGGTATTTAAAAATCTATACATAATAATAAAATAATAGGTTTTTGTATGTACAGTGTACAAAAAGGTTTTATGTTAAAAGTGTTATTATATTTGTAAGAGTTTAATGTATGATGAAATGAATAATAATAATTATTATAACGACAGAGTCTATCAAAAATACTGTTGAATATAATGTTATGGTATTTGGTATTATTCTTTCAGTTGGTAATTTCGGCAACCAAAGCTCAAGGTGGAACATATTCAGACCGTGGAAAATCTGATGACAAATCTCATATGTACTGGGCAAAAGGAACAGGATTTGGTACTGGTAGTACAAGTAAGGATTTTTTATTTTGCATTAGTCTGTCTGTTATTTTGTTGAAATTTTACAAAGGAACAAGTTCAATGCTTACAAGTAATTTACACACACTTGCTTCCTGTACAAGTAACAATGTGAGAGGGTTAATTAATAATTAATTCATGTAATAACAAAACTGTATACTGTTATGTTTCTTTTATACGTAGCTCAAAACTGGAATATAGAACAATCTCTTACCATAAAGAAAATGGAAGAACAAAATGTGACTAATTTACTTGATGTCTTATCGTCTTATATTGGTACGAAAAAACTTTTTTTTTTACAGCTTCATGTTTTTCTTTCTATTTTTTTGTTAAAAAATGAATAATAATCATAATAATAGTAAAATGAAATTATAATATGCATGCATATTAATTGTGGTTAAATGTATTATGAGTTATGAGTCGTATGGTATTTTTATATTATGTATATTATAATATGTGATAAATGTTTGATTGTGTATAACATGTTTTAATGTTTAAAAACAAAATATAGATCCCAGAGTTAATAGCTTAGTTCCTGAAGACGTCAACGATTTTGCAACAGAAACTTCTTCCATTGCAAGTTCTAGTACAAATCATCAACTTCCTACTGAAATTACAGATTTATTAAAAAGTTCTTCATTATTTCCTAGCATTGCCTCTTATTTGCGTAATGATTCAGGTAATAATTTTGAGAGTTTTGATATGTAGATGTATTCAACATATTGATAATAATAATCCTATCCCCTATATTTTATTTTTAATAAAAATAATATATGAATGTATCCACACGTTTAATAAAAACTTTATTGGTGTGTGTAATTCGATGTACAATAATAGAATAGTTACTAATGTTTTGAAATTTTTGTGTTTCCATTAGTTCTCGATATGGCTCGACACGTGCCTTTGTACAAATCTATCATGTTGTGTTTACGAGCTCTCGTTTCAAATCCAATGACAGCTCAATTATTATTACCATCAGAACCTAAAACAAAAGGTATAGTTTACTCGTAACTATGTTGTATTGTCATGCTATATTATTATATTTTATTTAGATTCATTTAAAATTTACTATAATAATTTGAATTCTTGTTGTAAATTAGCAGGTTCTTCTTCGTCAGACGATCAATCATTGACTTATTTACTATCCAAAATGAAACAAATTGTAGATAATTATTCAAGACGACTTACGTTAGTATAATATATTATATATTTTATCTTGTTCTTTCATATTATCTTCTTATAATATGTCATATGTGTATTTTTATATGGGAATAGACATGTATAATGTATACAAAAGGTTTTTGTGTTTACTCAACACTCAACACTAACAAGTATTATGTATTACACATAATATATCTCATTGCTTGTACTTTTATATATTTCTATTTTAGAATTAACAGCAAAGGAAAAAATAAGGGAAATAAAACAACGAACAAACTTGAAGACCTTGAAGACGAGGGATTAGCGAATCTCATAGGAGATATCCAATTAACTGAAAAAGTTGTACAGGTAATTTCATTCATATTAGTTTTTTCAAAAAATAAATCAAGGTCGCAAATTTTTTTACAAGTTTACATTGGGGCATTTATAATAGCATTTAATGTTTGCTTCATGTAATTTTTTATCATTTTTTAGAAAGCTGTAAATGAAATGATTTCAAAACTGGAACCAACTGATATTGAAATGAGAGATGATAGTCAAGAAGAAAGATTACCTGTTGTTAAAACTATTGAAGAAAGATACCTAGAGGAAATGAAAAAACTTCAATTTGGTAATTTTAGCATTACATTATAAACAAATTGAAAGACAAATAAATATTTGAAACGTACTATAAATTATTATTAATACAACTTATTTTCAATTTTTTCAATTTTTGTTAGCCTTTTATGACATGCTTACCGAAGACGAAGAGAGTACAGGAATTCGTTTTACAATCAGTTACCATTATGAAGGTTTAGTGAGAAATAGTTGGAATTCAAGGTTAGGAAGAGTAAAAAATAATATATTCTATAAAAATATTCTGTCATTCTATCCTTCTGTTACGATAAGCCTTGGCTATTTGTGTATCTCATGTATCTGATGAAGTAAATTCAAGCATTTGATTGGATCGGTGTGTGTATTTCTTTTTTAAACGTAAAATATATATTGTGTGTGTTAAAACTTAAAACATTTATGGATATATTTATGTAAATATTTTTATATTTTTTTGTTGGAATTCAAGAAATTCACCTCAACGACTAAAGAGATTAGCTCAAGAGAGTGTAACTTTAAGTACATCCCTTCCTATTGCTTACGGCTCTACAATTTTTGTTAGATGTGATACAGATCGCCTTGATATCATGAAGGTATACCTCATTGTTTTATTCTTACTATTATCTATTATTTTTGCTATGAATTTTATTACACTTTCCGCTAAACAATCAAAAGTAAATTAACCAATGGATATTTTTAGGTTCTAATTACTGGACCAAGTGGAACGCCGTATGCAAATGGTGATTGTTTGACGATTTATTTCATTTTAATGTTATTTATTTTCCATGTTTTCTTATCATTTTATAAAATTTAAAATCCATTGGATAGGAGGTATAATTGGATATGTATTTTTTTTTTTAAATTTTAAAGGTTGTTTTGAATTTGATGTATTTTTCCCGGAGGAATATCCTAAAACACCAATGGTAATGCCATATTACATATTATATATGAGATCATATATATCATATATGTATTATTATTATGTATTTTTTAATTTTTCTATGTACTTCATTGCTTTACACATAAATTGTATACATTTTATTAATGTATGGTAGATGATAAATTTGGAAACGACTGGACGTCAACGTGTTCGATTTAATCCAAATTTATACACGGACGGAAAAGTTTGTCTAAGCATTTTAAATACCTGGCATGGTAGACCAGAGGAACGGTGGGAGTAAGTTTATTTTTGAAATATTTTCATAATAATACATTGTACTATATATAAACAAGCATGATGTATATTATGTTGAGGAAGTTTTTACTTCTTCTCTGCCGAGTCATCCCCAGCTGCATAATATATGCTCGTTTTTATATTTTGTATTTAATATTTAATTTCATTCTGCTATTTTTGTATTTTTTTTGTGTGCATAAGCTTGATGTTGTACATTTATAGCATGTATCATATCATTATATAATAATGAATAATGTATTCTATACTTGAATTTTCTTCTTGTTTCCTAAAAGTCCACAGACGTCCTCTCTTCTACCAGTTGTTGTTGCTATTCAGTCATTAATTTTGAATGCAGGTATTTTTTGACAATACAACATGTTATAATATTTAATATTATTATTATATGTTGCTGCTTTTTTTTAAGCACAATAAAGTAAAATATCTAATCTTACTCTTTGTTAGACCCTTTTTTCAATGAACCTGGATTTGAAAAATCAAGAGGAACTGAAGCTGGAGAAAGAAATTCTAGAGAATATAATGCTGGTATGATTACATTTATTTAACTATGTAAAACTTATAAACCTATCCAATATAAAATATGGAATAAATTAGTAAAAAGCATGTTTCTTCTCTATTCACAACTCAAAATATTATATTATTAATAATTAATAATTATTATTATATGTTTCTAAAAATTAAAACAGGTATTGAAATTGCAACTGTAGAATGGGCAATGTTGGATCAAATAAGACATCCATCACCATGTTTTAAAGATGTTATACAACGTCATTTTTGGATGAAACGTGAAGAAATTATAGCTCAATGTGAAAATTGGTTAGAAAAGTTAATGAATAAGATAAATAATAATGAATTAGAAAACATTATCATTAAAATGTAAATAAATAAAATTTTTGTAATTGTTTGTTTTAATCAGGTTAGAAAAGTTAATTGTCACATGTCGTAACGATAAACGAGCTGGCAAACATGTTACTGGTAATGCGGATCCTGTAACAGTGTTTAAGAATAATCTTACGCTTCTCAAAAAAGAGCTTGATAAAATGGAACCGCCTCAAGGCCTTGAAGACTTGGCAACAACCTCACTTTCAAGTCAAAATTCAACAACTGCAGGACCGGGTGGGTTAATAGTTCCAGCATCTTCCTCAACTGATAGTATGGATTCCTCAACTACAGAACCAACAACAAATCATAAAGACAATACTACAAAAATCCTCGTAGCAGGTCCTTCTACAACTTTGAAACTTTTATCAATGGATGAGCAAGACGATGATGACGATGCAATGGTCGAATGAAAACGAGTGAATGAGTGATATAATTCGAGTGTATACTAAACAATAACAAAAAAAAGAAAAATTACTTTGTATATTATGCTAATTGATTATTTATTATTATTATTACTATTATGTATTATATTATATGCATGAGTGGTCAAACTTTATGTAGGTATATTTTTCGAATGAAATATAGAGAGGTATAGGAACGAGGAGAGAAACCTACAATAATGACTGATAAAAGTAAATTTACGTACCAGAGTATATATATATGTATATATACGCGTGTGTTTGTGTGTGTATTTGTTGAAGAAAAAAAAGTATTGTTACAAAATGTTTGTATTTATATTATATTATGAAAAAAATGCTTCCAGATCCCAGTACCAATAATAATTATTATTATTATCATTAATTCGTATTAAACTATAATAATATATAATCTTATAACCTTCGACTTTGTATTTAATAATGTTAGGACTAAAGATTACATGCTTATTTATGTAATCAACAATTAAACCCTGTGTGTCGTTCTTGTTTCTTATGGTTAGTGAACGCTCACATACTCCTATATTATACACACATAATTTATTAATCCTATTAGTATATCATATTATTTGCTATAATGTATTTCGCTCGTATATTTACTATGTAAATTTTACACGGAATCTTTATTATGTCATGTTATTATTATTGTAAACAAGTAATGGCAAAGTAAGAGATAAGACACTGATTATAATTATTATTATTATTATTTAACTGCTCTGTTAAATTCTTGTTGCAAATAATAATGATATTATAGCTTATAGCTCATGTCCCATGTCTATGTATGTAGATTATAGATGCGTTTGGTGATTTGAAGACAGTGATTTATAGCAAAAACAAAACGAAACAAAATTGATTTATATTAATGAATTTCAATAAGTACTACTATTATAATTATTTTATGCTTATAAAATGATCAATACCTTGATTTGTGTGCTATGAATTTGTATTTTTTGTTTTGCTTTTTTGTTTTGTTATAATGATGTATTTTAATCAACCTTATTGTACATGAATTTGTGGATTATATTATAATTATTATTTATAATTTTCATCTTAAAAAAGGAAAATGCTTGTGTACAAGGAATGAATGAATGAGAAATGCAAAACAACCAAAGCAAACCAATATTTTGGCTTGTTTATATATACAGATAATATTATAAATAAGTACATAAAAAAAGGATAAATAGTTAAAACAAAACAAAACAATAAAGCATATAGCGTATAGAAATGTATATATATAGCATATTTATTTATAATGAACGAATGTATAATAATTATACATAATACATTTTTAGTATCAATTTTTTTGATATTATATAGAGAGTGATTTATTATTTATGAAATATAATAATAATAATATAGTATAGAGTAATATTATATAAAGAGAAAATTTACAAGAAAACCTGATTTTATGAAGAATAAATAATAATGAAAAAGAAATTACTATAATATGTCATATGTTATTATTATAAGTAATCATTATGTTAAATATCACTGTTTTGAAAACGAGGGAAAAAATAATAAAATGTCATTATTTATGCATCTATAAATACTGATATACGGCGTACTGTGGTCTGTGGTATATTAAGAATTTATACATATATGTTTAAATAGGACGAAAATAATAAACGATGTGTATACAGCGTACAGAGAGAGAGAGAGATACAAAATAATATTATTAATTATTATATTTATAAATAATAAATTCTGTGTGCCTATTCAAAAATTAGCGAAAGAAGAAGGGAAAGCAAAATAAAAACGAATCTAGTTTACTATATAAATAGAAAACTATGCATAAAATATTATATAATACGATGATTTATTAATACTTATTATTATTGTATGTTGAAAGTACATACTTATACCTATATAAAACTGCATAAGTATGAAGGAAGTACATGAAAAATAAATTTTGCTATGCAATATGAGTTATTAGTTATTATTAAACAACAATGATATAATATGTTAAACTACAAAATGTTACACAATGACATCGACAAAGTTATCCATTATTATAAGTATTAAAAAGTTAGTAACCTGCATTAAGTATAATATGTGAATTATATAATACTACCATCATCAAACTTGACACATGAAAAAAGATTAAATAAAACGTTTTATCAGAAATAGATTTCTATATTGTTCCTCTGTATGAGGTTATGTGTTTTGTAAGTATACATACATCTATTTCTGTAGTGTGAACTGGAGCTCAAATACCTATTTCTACCATTAACAAAAAGAGGCAACATTTCTATTGATTACTATAATTAAGTTGATATTTATAGCAAGCATTATATTGTGCACTCACAGCGGACATTTTTTTTCTCTTTTGCAGCAAACGGAAAAACCATCCCAAAGTCGCAACTGTTTTCCTTGAATTGTGGGACATTCTGAAATTTCAGGGTACTTGGTTTTTCGCTCGCCGTCGCCGTTTTCGCATCGCATTTTCTGTTTTCATATTTTCATTAAATTCATTAAATTATAATTGGATTTATTTTTGGAAATTACGAAAATAATTTGAATCCTGATTTCATCCATATATTATACAGAATACAGAATAACAAAGAAAAGGACACAAGCTCATCAATTCCTATACTAAAGTTGTTTTTTAATTGTGATAGAAGGTATCGAGAGAAGACACAATGGAAGCTACAGCCACAACGCCGTCAACATTAACTTTGACCGAAGACCATGTTGATTCTTCTTCTCCGTCCACATCAGATACTCCTGTGATTCTCCGATTAAAATTAAAGAAACCGAAAAATAGGGACAAGAAAAAAGTACTTTGGTCATCCGATACGGTGGATAATGAATCAATGGGGAAGAAAAAATCCAAATGTTGCTGTGTATATGAAAAGAAACATCAATTTGGTGAATCTTCCACTGAATCCGAATCGGATGATGAATGTCAATGTCATGGACACATTCCTAATCATAAAACTAATAAAGATGATACAAATGAACCACAAGAGAATGGAGGGAATAATGGTGATGGTGATACTAACGGAGAAAATAATAATGAACCAGTTTCATAAAATAATAGACTTTAGACTATAAATTATTGCTATTTATTACATTAGTCAAGTGAATCGATTCATCATCAGCACAAGATTATTGAACTACATAACACATAATGTTGTGTTTATTCAATCATTCATTAGTAAAGGTACGAAAATAATACATATTACATTATTACTATTGACGCATTTTAGATTAATGTTAGGAATTAGAATGAAATGACTTGAAGAATTTATTGAAATACTACAGCAAATGAACAATAGAAATTATTTCCAATACTCTTAATACTACGTACTATGAGCTATTTATGAATGATGTAGGAATATATTATTATTATAAATTATAATGTTATTTTCTTTTGAAATTGTTTTTTTGATATAGATATAACATGCCTTCTTATGGATTCAAGTACTTATGTATGTAGCGGACTTCAGTTTTTGATGAATCCGATTTCCATCCTTTTTTTAAACGCTAAACGCTAATATTATTATAATCCTTTTTCCTGAGTATCGCCAGTGGCCCAAGCTATTTTTAAAATAAAATACATATAAAAAGGGTTGATCCCTTTTTTTTCTCGATATACTAGTATTGATACTTCATGCAAGCACGTCCAAAGTGCGTATACCTCTTAGTGTGTGTAATGTGTACTAAAGAAAAACAACGCGGTATCAACTGCAAGTCTCCAAAGGTGAATTTTTTTTATTGTATTTTAAATCTTGGTAGTTTTTATTATCATTATAAATTATAATTAATAATTTATGATTCATTATTTTATTATTTTATGAAAAGTGAATAGTAATTTGATAAATATTATATGAAATATAAAAGGCTAACACAATGTAGTGAATTGTATATGATGAAAGACGGCCGAGTTTGACCGGCATAACGGTTTTTGTGTTTGCATCGAAGGGTCTTACTTGAGTCTCAAGAATATTAAAGGCATTTATTATGTTTTTTTGTATTTTGTAAAAATATTTCAAATATTTTTTGTTGTTTTAAGTTTTTACAATAGAATAACGATAGGTTGAGAGATATAAGTTGACGGTGCAAACATTATTGTTTGCATCTCCTTAGGGCTCTCCCGAGGTTATTCTATTGATGCCTGTTATTGTAATTTTTCATTACTATTCTTGAGATTTTGAGCATTGATCTGATGGGTTGTATTCATAATTATCTATAGTCGGATTGATGACACCTTTCGGGAAGCTTTGATCTTATCTGAACGCAATTCTAACTACTAAAACAAGAAAATTGCATTGTAATTATTAAGTCATGCACATCATTTTAAATACATAATACTTTTTATGATTTTTGTTTTCTTTCTTTCTTTGTTTTGTTTGTACAGTTCATGTACCAGAAAAATGCTTATCATGATTCCAGCGCAAGACTTTGATCCAACTTCAACATTGTCAAGATGTTCCAGAGTATTAAATGGGATCAAGTTAATTAAAAACAAACATATTACTACTACTAAGTATATATGTTTGTTTTGTGTATATGTGATAGAATGCACATTACCCAAACATTGCCCAATAGTATTGGATAATATGAATAATATTCAGAATATTTCAACAGGGCATTATAATCTTGTATCATACACATATAAAATATTAACTCGTCTGCTCTTCCTTGTACTATTACCATCATGTTATCTTGCTGCAAGAATTTGGAGTAGAAAAAGAAAGAAGTTAAAGGTTTACGACAGTTCAACAATTTTTATCAATCCCATTCGTCTCCAGCCAACCAATTAACCAATCATCCATCCAACAACAGCTTTTATTATGACCTAAGAACGGATATTAACGTTGTACATCAAAAAATCCGTGAGTTTTATATTACACTATAGCTTTTCCCCTATATTTTGTGCATTTTTCTATTTTATATGATACAACATAGCATACAACATCTATTACTTTATTTACTAACTAATTAGAAGCATATCAAAAGCATAAAAACATGTTTGATACGTATGAACACGATAAAGAAATAAAACTGTAAAGTATTGATATTATTATCTCGTACAAGAACGATATGAGAATTGTTATACATACGAAGCAGTTTACGATATAGTTTTTCTTTAAACCACAGTATTCGTTTAAAATTGATATAGTAGAACGCTAAATACACTATGAGATTATTCTAGTAGACTAGACGCAATAATATTATATTATTTGAACTATAATATAGCAGTGGTTGTATTTATTCAATTTTACTGCATCAATGGTGATATCAAGTATCAACTACCAAAAACATCAGTAGTAATTATTTGATTGTCAGCTTTTCATCCTTAAGCTTTTAACAGTATTAAAACAGTACAGTATCATAACACATGTCTATTAGTATACATGGATTGAGTATAGATTATATTAGGAATATCATGCATTATACAATCTATATTATAATAGCAATACACTAGAGTAACAACTATTATATAAAACCGAATAAAAAACTTGTAAAACTTCTTGCACGAGTAGCATATCATAAATGACATTTTATTTTTCTATCTGTAAAGTCTGTATATTATACTATTATCCATTCCATGTCGAGAGTCTAACCAGAACTATTATGCAACTTTTTTTTTTGGCTTTATTGGACAACACTCATGCGGCAATATTCTATGCATAGACATTTATATTTTTTTATAATAGTTTAAAAAAAGTACACAAAAATAGCTCGGAATTCATGATATGACACGTATTACATATTATGGATTTATATAAAATCCAACCAATATACCCAATACTAGAAAGCAAACAGTACATAAAGTACAGGATATACAGGCAAAAGGATATATAGTTTTACTATTTGTTGAACTATAATACTAACATTATGTTAAAATAAAATGGCATCAAATTTTTAGAAGTTTGTAAGTACACAAGAGAAAAAAAGCAGCCAACATGAATTTTGTTAAAAAGAGATGGAACACAGCATGACCTTGTAGACCTTGTTGATAATTTTAAGCCTGTGTATTGTACATACAAACACTTCCATCTTTTCTATACACTGAGTGTGTTTAGTAGGTTTGTGTGTATTGTATATATATATTATTTTACATAGAAAATATTATGGTGTTTTGTGATATTATACTGTACCCAATGGAGTGTCGTCTTTGGTTATATCTTTTGCCCTCTCTCGCTCTCTCTGTTTTGTTTATATAATGTGTATTGGATGCATGTATGTAGCTGTTTATTACTTATATGTGTATTTTGTTTTTTGTAGTACATGTTATAGTATACAACATCGTGCATAGTAAATATACTTATGTAGATACAATGCGTGCACACTTTTATGTCTCTACTCTCTACGACTCTGATTATTATATTATATGACGACTTATGTATGTGTACACACACATTTCTGTTATTACAATTATATTACGGTAGGCATGTGCTTTACATATTAGAATTTCTTAGGGTTTTAATATGCATTACTATGCATGATAGCATTCATATAGTATAATAATATATTATACACTCGAGCACATTTGAAAGTAGAAAGTAGTATATTTTATAGGTTTTTAGAAAGTATAGAAAGTAGTAGTACTTGTACATAATATATTCTACATATTATACATGCAGGTTAATCATATAGTTTAGTTTTACAAAAAAATCTCTTACTGTGTATCGTTACGGTTTATCTGTTTTTAGTAAGTGGAGGAGTGAATCGAGCAACACAAGCAATCAACCAGTAGAATAGCAGGACAGACCAAAAACAACAACGTGGTATTTCATATACCGCCGTCGCCTGTACAGAAAAAAAAAATCCTACAACGAATGTGAAAGAGAGAGAGAGAGAGAGAAAAAAAAGATACGCTAAAGATATATCAATAGAATCGACAACAACATCAACAAGTATTTGTGAGATTCAACTGGAACTCTGATTGAAATTATTACTGTTACCTAACTAACTAGTCTTTACATTTTCCAACGCAGTAAGTACACTATACCATTTTCTATTGTCAGTACAAAGCTTTATTACGATTATATTTTTTGTTACTATATTACTACGCGTTGAAAATAGTAATAGAATATAATAATATTGTAACACAATACATCATGTAAGTATAGTATAGTATACGTAGAAAAGGGAGATTTTATTGTGTACAGTACGTGATAAAAGCGTTACATTCATTATCATTGTTATCTTTTCTTGTAAATATTTTTAAAATTAATGAAAAAAATAGTACTACTATTATTATTATAGAAAGATGTGTATATATACAATGGCACACTTTATTTCATTCCATTTTCATGTGTTTTTTTAAAAACATAATAGTATTAAATATTATTGATTTCTTGTTTGATGTTTTATTTTTCGTTTTTTTTTTTTTTTTGCAGAATTTCAACCTTTTTCAACAGTGACAATGCCTGCTTCATTAACTGATTTGGTGACATCCGTCCGTCGATTTATTGAAAGAAATGGCATGTAGTTTTAGTTTGTCTAGTTTTGTTTTCGAAAGTTTTAAGTACTAAATAATCTATCAGTTACAGACTACAGACTACAGACAGTACTAATTGAATTGTATTTATTATATTTATATTAACTTTAGGTTGTGAGGACGGAGCTCCACGCTATAAGGTGTTCTATGCATCCGGTTTAAATGGAAATGATGTGAAAACAGCACTATCAAATTTGAATGATACTGAACGAAATTTTGTTCTAGAGTTGTACAATGCTTCCTTTGGAGAGTCAGTTAAGGATCTATCACTATCTAGTAACATAGATAGTGATAGATTGCTGGCATTATTTTGTGCCTTATACGAAACTTCATCAAATACGAGGTACTTACTTACTTATCATGTAAAATAATATAATACTATCTATTATTGAAAAGCATCATTTCGTAATTTCGTGAAATTAAGTAAAATTCTTAAAAGAACATATTATCAGCATTCCTTTTTAATATGAAAGCTTCTGTGCCTTTTAATCTCTTACATATTTAAGCCAAGTTAAGTTTTATTTAAATCCATTGTGTAAGTAAAATCTTACCATCGTCATTATTAATTATTAAGTTTGGCAAAGTCAAACTTCATAAGTAAATTTATTTATCTTTTCATGCCCTCTTACAAAGTCACATAACCAATGCCTATAGTGGAGAAGGATCTGAACAAGGAATTACAGCAATACTTCATGATCGAGTCTTGACAGAAAAGGATTTGAACGCTCAAGTTTTGTCTTCCAATAACAATGAAGCAAATATCAACGTACAATTACCAGAACATGTGAGAAGGGAAATTAATGTAATTAGTCGAGGAACGTATTGGGCCAAGAACAGAAAAGACGGACTTTACGGTGATAGGAGTTCAAACAGCTTTTCTCCTGTTGAGTATCTTACACTTTTGGCTGTCGTTGAGGGTGGAAAGAAAGTAAAAGTTTTAGTGAGGAACCATCCGATATTGGCCAATTCCAGTTGGATTCTAGATGCATCTGGACAATTGAGGAGGCAGAAGTATGGGGAGCATAATAAATTCCTTGACGATCGAGGCGTAGATCATCGTGAATAAACAAATGTAATCTTAACGACTTTTTTTGTAACTTGCAGCTAATCAGTAAATGAAAAATGTTAAAAACTCAATTCATTTATTGACATTCAATATTATGCTATCTTTCTATAATATAAAAACTATCATTTTGTTATTGTTTGTTTGTTTTTCTTGTGAAAAAGATACATTATATTATACATAATACAACCAAATAATAATAATATTATTATGAAAGTCTATAATATGTTATACACACTATATTATAATATTTAATATTATATATGCTCAATCATGACAGTGTTTTTACTTTATTACATGTTTCAACATGATACAAATGTTATATTATATATTCAACAAAAAATACAAAATGATGAACTTTAAACTGATGTACATGTTATGATTTCACACACAAACACAAAATGTATGAATGATGAAGAACAAAGTCGAGTGCCAATTGTACCTTTATTTTTGTCATGCAAAGAAAATATTGATTGAATACTATGTGTATAGTCCTCTTTTTTGGAAAACCACTTGTCATTACTATATACATTGAAAAATTCTGGACTGATTTTCAATAAACTATCAATAAACTAATAAACTTAAAAAAGTAATAATAAACTGACCAAATATATGTGATTCAATTTTCTTTTTAAAAACATGGGAAAGATTTTTTGACATGAGTGAAAAACATAATAATTACTGAATTTCATATAATAAAAATATTCATCGGGTTCTTTTTTTTTTACTTTTATTTTAGCAACCGCATGATTTATTTTCTTTCTTTTTTTTGCAGTGCAGTATTAAATTTTGTGACAATAATATTTTATAATCAATTATTTTTCATAAAACCAATGACCATTATCCATGATTTTTTTTTTATTCAACTTAGAAATTCCAAAGGAAAAAAAATATTATCATCACACACCATGAACAACGATTATTAACAACTAATTTAAACTAGCATGTATTTTACTTATTAAATACTTAACATTAATAATAATAATAATAATATTATTATTATTAAGACAAGACAAGATCACAATCACAAATATATTAAAAGTATATTCATGTATATTTTGTTGCTGTTTTTGTTTTCACACTATACCCATATTCTATATGCATGCATACCAATAATAATTGTTCTGTTTAGACAATAAATAATAATAATACTAAATGGATAGTACTTTATATTATTATGGCATAATATTTAATAGTACTTTCGTTTTTTTTTCTTTTTGTTTACTTCACTTTAATTTTATGATTGGGAAATGCATGTGCGATGAAAAGTCGAATTCAGGTGCTGTGTTAGATTCTTTGGTATGACCACTAGCCAATAGTTTTACTACAACGAAATTTGTTTTGGCAATTTTGAGCAAGTCTTGAATCTATAAAATAAAAAAAGAAGCAAAAAATAAATATTATGGTACGCTACATTTTATAGAAATTATTATTAATGCTTCTATACCGAAGTAGTCACTGTACAAGTAGATTTGATAGTATATTATTTAGTTTTCATTCATTTTTTTTTTAAATGTTATAAATAACTTACATCAGAATCGTGAATCATTGCTGGTGGAACTGCATCTAGAAATTGTTTGGCCTGATGAAAACTGTAATATTTAAAAAGAGTAGACAATATGAGATTTTTACTGTAAGTTTACCACTTACCATACACAATACATAATAATAAGCTTATTCTTAATTATAATTATTTACACAAAACTTACTTTCGTGCAGAAGCAACATAAAGATTGATTGACGGTTGCATAAAACTTAGATCCGCAATACTTTTATACTGTAAATAATGAACGGGTTGCGGAGTTCGGATTGTACTAAAGGCAGCAAATCGATGACGATAGCGAACAGCTTCATTGTCAAATTCTGAATAAGGAAGCGGTAATTTTTTGTCGATGAGTAAACCCATTATGGCCTAAATAAAATATAAAAAGAAACAAAAAATTGATTATATTATTATATGTAGCGAAAAATTAAACCATTTCAATAATAATAGGAAACAATAAGAGAGCATCTTTGATTAAATAAATGATTCCAATAATAATAATTTAAAGCTTACTTTAAATACACCACCAGCAATATTTTGTTCAGCTTGCACTATACAAATTTCACGATTGTAAGCTTTACTAGTTTTGAATTTGCCTTTTTTATTGTTGCCTTTATTTTTATTTTTAAGATTATTCTCTTCAGCAAGGAGTGTTTCAGCTCTAGAAAGTGATGAGAGAAGCCAACCATACAAGAATTCATATAGATACCAATAGATATAGCTGAATTCATGAACACTGTAAAGTTCCAACTCAAAACCAGTAAGGATGTAACGAATCATTATTTTAGAAATGTGATAGAGAAGCCAATTTCCAAAACAATTCCCATGATTCCTCATTTCCAACTTGGCAGTCTGTTGGTGAATAAAGGCATCAATTCGCTCCGTCTATAGAAAGATACACAAGATGAAATAATATAAGTCAATCAGAAATAATGATCACTTTTCGACATTTCATCCATCATGCAATAACATAACCTAATAAAAAAACTAGTATGTATATATAGAATATGCAAGACAGAATAATATACATACCTCTAACTGTAGACAAGCGAAATCTTCAAGAAGATGAGCAAGTTTATCTCTTTGTCTTGCTCGATTATGACCACATGCCATCAACAAAGAAGCAAATGGAGATGCACAGCGGTCAAAAAACATTTCAACACATTCACTTACCTGAAATAGTAACAAAATAGATTTGATAATGAAATTAAGATTTTTTACAATTTAACAACATTAGACTAATGCAATTATATCATAATATGTTGTAGTGTCATTTAACACCCATAAACTATGGTTTTTATTATTATTATTATTTCATTATTAATAATTATTTATATGCGTATAATCAAATTTACCTCTTTGACAATACTACTACTAGCATTATTTTTCCAACCAGATCCTAAAACTGCAGGTGATATAAAAATTTTGACAGATTCTTTCATAGAATCAATCATATCCTCGATACCAGGTTTCTTGAATCTCATTGGACAGTAGAGAAGTTGAAGAATTGAACGACTCAGAACACAAGGTCTACTCTCACTAAAGCTAAAGAAAAAGTCAAGGATCGCATGGAAATTTGTATTAAGAGTACCAACTTTGAGGACTGTTTTTATGCGACCAACAAGTCCTTGTAGAAATATGATTGAATCTGCACAACTCTTGATTTGAGTAGAACGAGGAAATGTTGGAGGTAAAAGTCTTTGATTTACGAGTAATTCGAAGCCCATCATAAAGCGATCTAGGATTATATATTCAAGAGAAAAAAATATAAACAACAACAAAACAAATAAATAATTAAAGCAACCAATATAAATTGTACTCATATCATGATTTACACATATTATGATATACACTATAAGTTATATTATTTTTTATCTTACACATTATTAGTTTTGTATTACAATAAAAATATACATGAGAGTTTAGTCATACGTACCACTTTCATCTGTGCACCTTTGGATTCCTAAATTGTGATTCTTTTCCATTAAAATTAGACAATCTTGACATGACTGAACGAGTCTCGTTGTTTCTACATTTGTTTCTCGTTTCCATATATGATTAAGTAGAGAATAGAAGACTCGCATTAATTTAAGACGGGTTAAAATTGCTGTAGCTAGAGAAATAGAATGAGAAAAAAACACATGTAAATAATGTGTGATGTGTCGATGTACAATATTGATTTACATTCAATACACTTTACACTACAATACTTGACATGTTTGACAAAAATACTATTTGTACAATTTATGTTTGGATACATATCAATTGACTTAAATGTATTAATATTTTATTGCTCATACCAGAACTACAATCTAAATCAGCTTTTGTATTTGTTTTAATCTTTTTAGTCCATTCATCTTCACATTCTCTAAGCATGGAAGATGCTTTAGAATCACTGTACTGTGATGCTAAATTATAACCGTAAAGAGAGGGTTGAAAGTCTTCTTCTTCAAATACTCCAGCCCTTTCAAAAAAAAAAAATCAAAAGTTTAATAAGAAATAAGAGTAATCATTACTCAATCAACGTACATGTATAGTTTATATATTATTATAGTTTATATTTCTTATTTAATATGTATGACATAATCATGTATTCATTACTTAATGGACTCAAAATTCAATTAATAAATTAAACTATTTTATAACTAAAACTTACTTGCTAACACATTCTTCAATGACATCAACAATTTTTAATGTTGCTATTGAAAATGATCTTAAAGATTTGTCCAAAATATCTGATGGTGAATGGAGATAGAGATTCGTAAAGACTGTTTGTGCTAATGAGTGCCCCTCCAGCCAAGTGACCAGACATGATATAGTTGTATCCATTATACCTATTAATTCTCCGTCCGTAAAATCAGTCAATTTTATTGTTTCAGCCTATACAAATAACAAGAAACAATATGTGATTAACATAATAATATTATGTGCATATATACTATTAATTGATAAGCATGAAGATGAGAAAAACTTCTAATCATCATAATATATATGGTTACTTAGTTTTATATATATTTGTGTACTAATGTAACATCATTTATTTATATGTTGTTTACCTCTATTGACTGTTCAAAATTTAAAATGGGTCTTTTGCCTTTGTTACATATCATTCCTGCGTCCATTTTAGGATCCATCATCTCTATTGCTGACATTGCTTCAAATAGTCCAAAACTAGGATCATGAAGCAGTTCACCCAGGTCTAATTCTGCATGTCATGACAAAAAAATCATTTAATTTTATTAATCACACTCAAACACTTTGAAACTAAACCATAATATTTAAATAATACATAGTAGTACGGGTAATACTGGGTAAATGTGAATAGTAGTAAGTAACTAGTAAGAGTATATATGTCAAACCTTTAACTGCTTCAAAAAACTCTTTTGAAACATTAATGTTGACTTCATCGTTCAATCGTAATGACATGGATGTTCTAATGAGCGACTCATCATCGTCACCTTCACCATTAAAATTTTGGCAATCTATTTCTGGAACTAACTGATCAGTCATTTTTGTGAACTATTTACTGTATTGTTGGAATATTTAATAATGATAATAATAACGATTGTACTTAATCTTTAGAGAGTTCAGAGTTCAGAGTATACTCTGTCTCCGAAAAGGACAGAAGAACTTTTTGTATTAACTTTGACCGTAATGTGTGTTTAGTAAACTATATTGCTTTTCATGTCGTCAATTAAACTATTAGCACATGCAGACACATACTAGAAATTAAAACTGATTACTTAAAACTATAAAAACTTGTCTAATAATATCTAAAGTATAATAAATCCTAGTTACTTAAAGGTTATAAATTGTAATGTGCTTTCATAAAAAAATTTTACATTCAAAAATCAGTCCGCGAAATATGTGCATATGTACGTACATGTATTTCTATGCATCCAAAATGTACACACACAATAATAGTAGAGTACCAGACCATTAGATACTTTTAAACTCCTTGTCTGGTAGTAGAGTATTGTAATTTGTAGTAAAATTACATGATGAAACATATGACACTATAATGTTTTAGGAAATATATTGACACTAAGAAGGATACGACGTAAAAAAAACACCAAACAAAAATGATTGAGATCACGAGGATTATTTTCCTGCGGTTTTACGGCTTTATTTTTTCAGTGAATGAACATGTTGTAATACAATAAAATATTTTATACGAACAATAATAATTATTTTAGCTATTGAAATTTGCTACATGTTTTACATCACTAGTCTCATTTTGACTACAATTACTATTGTTGTTATTATTGCTAATTATTGTTGATTCCCGTAGTTGATCAAGTGAAGGATTAATACCAACTTTAGAACAGACATCATCCCATATTGGAGCACTTAATTCCTCTGCTTTTTCTTTGCCTAGTTTTAATACACTAAATAAATAATCTGGATCTTGTAAATATTGTAATAATTTTGTTCGTATAGGTCTAAGGTGTTCAGTAAGGGCTTCAGCTACAATTGCTTTATATTTCCCTGTATCTAAATGCTCTACACTTTTACAAATTTCTTGTGGACTTGTCCCTGAGCATAAAGAATGAATTTCAATCAGGTTAGAGACACCAGGTCGATTTGTAGGGTCATAGGTAACGTGTGATGTGAAATCCGTAACGGCTTTCTTAATCTTGCTTGAAATCTCATCTGGGCTATCAATGAGTCCTATATGTATAAGGATACAACATTAATAAAATGAAATAAACACCAATTTGAGACAGACATAACATGCAAAAAAGAGTAAAAGTTTAATCATTGTGTTTTGAAAGAAAGATGTACCAATGCGACTCCGAGAATCTGGCTCAGATTTTGACATTTTATTCTCAGGTTTTCTTAGACTTCTTAGACGACTCCACATTCCATCTTGTTCTACGATTGCATGAGGTAGGACAAAAGTTGGTCCATATACACGATTGAATCCTCGAGCAAGATGATGAGCAATTTGAATGTGAGGGACATTGTCTTCACCTACAGGGACATGTGAAGCACTATATAAAGTATAGAAAATAGAAACAATATTATTATGCTATATTATTTAAATAGGAATTATTACACACATGCATAGACTTATTTACTCATTTATTTGTATCAAAGAGAATATTTCAAATCTTTTATTTATATAAAACTATAAATAATATGTATGTACTTGTAAGCTAGGATATCAGCAGCTTGTAGAACCGGGTAAGTAAATAGACCAAGAGGAACATCTTTGATATTTTTACTCTTCTCTTTGAATGATGCTAATTGAGATAGTCGAGGCATCGTTGTGAGACAACCTAAAACCCATGCTAATTGAGAATGCCGTGCAACCTGTTTAAATAAAATCATTTGTATATTATACATTAGTATTTTTAAGTACACGTATTTTCTGGGATATACATAACAAAAGTGACTACCCAACATAATATACATATGATATAGGATTTCGTATGATGTACACTATACACGTACATTTGACTGTAAAAACAAGATACTTTTCTCTGGGTCAATTCCACAAGCGAGTATTGTTGCAGTTGCTTCTAATATTGCACTTCTCAGTTTATTTGGTTCCTATCATCAAGGCACATAATATATCAATTTATCATAAAACAATGGATATCATCATAATATGTAACAGAAATATTTTATAAAACTATTAAACATGATACATGATAAAATGTAAAAATTTTTTATATACCTGAGGAAGTGTAATAGCATGTAAATCAACAATGGAGAAAATTGCCTTTTCATATATTCCAGCTTCTTTTTCATCCTGGAATTTGACCCACTGTCTAATAGCACCAAAATAATTACCTAAATGAATTTGTCCTGTGGGTTGAATACCAGAAAATATTCTCTTGGGTCCTTTTTTCTCCAGTTCTTCAGTGGTCACAGATGCTGGAGCTGCTATTGGACTAGAAGATAATTTCCGTCTAAGATCCCTACAACAATGCCTTCTCAAAAGTATTACACCTTTCATGTTGAAAGGATAACACTGATTGATTGAAATTAACTCCCAATAATATTGTTTCGTACAAAATGACTAAAATCTATAGACTATAGTCAGCTAAAATAAACACAAAAATACATGTGCAAAAGTCCTAAGAATTCTGTTTCCACAATTCACAATTCTTAGAGCTTAGAGCAGATATTTTACCCGGTGTTGAATTTAAAAATTGAAAGAGGATTGTGAAATCGTAATTTAAAATTACATGATGTCGGAATGTATAAAACTAACAACTAACTTTGTGGTTGCTCTTTAAATCAGTCATATTTAAGTGAGTAAATATAGTATTAGAAATATAGTTGTAGTGTACGAATTATGAAGTGTTTGTCATTAGAATTATCATTATTGTTGTTATGATGCATCGCTCAATCCTTTCTTCATCTCTCCGGTATTTTACCAAGAAGAATATTTTTGGAATCGAAAGTATAGCCAAAAGTAACAATAATAGAAATAATAGTCATTTAATATTTAATCAAACTCTATTTCGATCCGTCGTCACATCACCTATAACAAAGGCAGATGCCGAAATGTAAGCTCTTTTACACATGTATAGAGTATTTGTATTCTGTTTGATGTGAATTTGATTCTCTTTTGTTGTGTGTTGTGTGTGTCGCTTGTAATATGTAATCCGAAAAGGACAAAGTCCAATTTAGTAAATTGAATTTACTATTACAAACTGTCACGTGAATTCACACAAAAAGTTTCATTAATATATTCTACCATTTCCATTACCATTTTATATTATACATTATACATGTATGTTGTGATTTTTGATTCCAGGGTAAATGTCACTTTTGTGCGGAATGATGGTACAAAACTTACAACCAAGGGGAAAATAGGCGATAGTCTTCTTGATGTTGTCGTCAACAATAATGTAGACTTGGATGGATTTGGTATGATTTATTGATATAGAAGCAAACATTTGGTTTCAAAGCATAATATACTTCTTAACTTGATGAATACGTTTCTAAATATTGTACTGTATTTTGGTTGTCTATTCTATAGGTGCTTGTGAAGGAACATTGTCCTGTTCTACCTGTCATTTAGTTTTTAAAAAGGAAGATTTTGATAAAATAGAAGAAAAATTAACAGATGAAGAATTAGATATGTTAGACATGGCTTATGGATTATGTGAAACGTAAGTGTTTTTTTTTGTGATACAATAACTATCTTGGTACATAGTAAATATGCATAACAAATATATACAAATACACAAAACAGGTGTTCAATATAATATTGATTTTCATGTTCATTTTACACATAGGTCAAGACTTGGCTGTCAAGTATGCCTAACCAAGAAATTAGCTGATCTGGAAGTTCAGGTACCAGAAGGTGTGAACGATGCTCGTACTTGACACCTGTTTACAAATAATCATTTTTTTGTTCTACAAAAGTCAAAGTATAAAAAATATGTGGAAATATTTATATTTTAGATTGTATTATGTGTACAACGCTACTTATGTCTTTTCAAGCCATTAGAGGTTTTACAAAAACATTATATTAATTATTAATTATTATACTATTTGAAAATGAAGATAGTATAATATGTTTTTATTGTGTATTGCTCTATACGTTATTTAGTTTTTCTCTTGTTTAAAAGTCTTTTTTTCATAGTAAAGTCGAAATTTTTGAATTTTACGAATATTACACAGAGAGCATAATGTAGAGTATAGTGTATGCAGAGTATATAATAGAAAATTAACATGACATGTAGAACAAACAAACATTATACAATATTTTGTTAAATGTTTATACTTGTGTGTAGTGTGTAATTTATCATGAACTGGTGCTGCTACTTCGAACTTCGAAAGGTACTTAAAAGATAAAATATGTATATATATCTATAAGATACACAAGTCTTCTTACATTCAGGGTTCTTGATAAAATACCAGAATAATACACCAATGAATAACGTATAATAATATTATGAATCGTTGTTATAAATTATAACTCATGACAAGGAAAAATTTGACGTTATATACACAATACATATTTTTTTGTTTGCTTAGTGGTCAAGTTCTTACGTATTATCTTTTATCTTGTTTTGAGTTTGAGTTCATGATATTTCTTAATCACAGTGACATATTAGAATATTAGAACATTATAGTAATATATTTGTAGATAAGTTTATACGATTCAAGATAAACTGAAGATAAAGACAAAAAATGTGTGTTGTATCATGTATCATGTATGATATACAAAATATCAATAGTCGACTTGTGGACGTGCACCTATAATAAATAATAAATAATGATAGTAATTTTGATGCCATAATAATATATTGTTGATGAAACAAGCAAAATATCATTATCCATGTAATATTATGTTGTAAAAAAGAATGCAGATGTTAAATGCGTGATATAATATATAATGTTAAAAAAAAATCATAAAGAGAACAACATATTACATATTGTTTTTTTTTTGTAATAAAAACGTTCATTGTTATTTTTAAACCGTTTGTTTGTTAGTATATTTTTTTCTCATTTTACACAATATTTCATGTATTTATAATGTGAAAACTCAACTAAGAACATGAAACATTGAAAAAAAAATAATAGTTCAAAGTTTAAAAATGATCAAATCCAATATCTAATCCTATTTTAACATAATTAATATTTAATATTAGCTCAATGTTTATGGTTATCTTATGCATGATATTCTAATCTTGGGTAATTATTATGGATTATCCTTTATCTTGAGACTTCTTTTTGGATGTAAACGGTAGTCTTTGTTCCATATCAGGATTCCAAGGTTTAATATTTTGCTTGCTATTTTCTAGTACATCATCCTGATTTATACTTTGACTTTGCCGTTTATTATGTACTAAATCCTCTTCATAGTTTTCTCCTTCCTCATCATCTTCGATGTCTCTTTCATCATAATATCTACCTGGTTCTATATCCTTCTTTTTCCAGTTTTGAATCCTTCGTTTTAGCTCCAGTTCCCTAGTTGTTTCTTCCATTTTATCCTGTCGATTTCTCCTCTCCGATTCAGGTGTTTCTAATGCTTCTCGATAAATATCTAGTGGTTTTTGTCTCCCCAATCGTTTTAAAAAGTATTCATGAGGAATACAATTAGGTACTCTAGGGAAGGACGGGTCACCAAAACCATTTGCTTCTTGTAGGGCTTTAATATCATCTAAAAGAGGCCCACGTTTAAGTCCGTATCGAATTGCCCACTTGTAGCATTGTTCAGCTAGTGCTTGATTTCCTTGTGCTAGGCTAATGACTGCTAATTGACCCCAAATTACTGGATTTGTATTATCAAGTCTATTCGCGTGGGCAAAAGCAGCTTCAGCCTCTTCATAATTTGATTCTTGTTTATAACTTATATTTCCCAAGGCTAACCACATGTACAAACTTGGATAGAGATTAACACCTTTGAGCAGAACCATTTTAGCAAGTTTCAACTGATTATTATCAGTACATAGAGAACCGAATCGGAGGTAGGTGAGTTGCATATCATGATTTGCCTCTGCATTTTCAATACTCTTTTCATAACATTGGGCAGCCTCTTCAAATTCATCGAGAGCATAATGCACATGTCCTTTTAGTTCCCAAATGTAAGGATTCTAAAAAAAATTTATTTAAATGATTGTGTTGATGTTAAATGAATAACTGTCACAAAACACTTTTGTCTTTTTAACTTTGAAAAAAGAAACGTGTAAAAATTGAAAAGACGAATAATGAAAAAATAATAATAATAATTTTCCTTTTTTATTTACATTTGGATCGTAAGTGATGGCTTCTTCAAGAAATGGCAAAGCTGCTCCTTCTCTTTTCCTACTGAACAGTGACATGGACAACAAGTACAAGAAAGGAAGACTCCGATGTTCCGTATAAAATAATTCACGAGCCAAAACACCATCCAGAAAATCATGAGCATGGAGTTGTAGTAAAAGTTGAGCTGTCCAAATATATTCCGATCCTTGTCGACTGGTCCACGCTCTAAAATTTTTATTCTGATTATTATTATCACTAATATTTTTTTCTAGTTTTTCAAATTGTTCCTCTGATTCTTGATCTGCATCCGTTTGTCTCTGTTTATTCTTCCCTTTTTTACCTCGGGGTGTTTTCTTATCCTTTTCTTTGTCCTTAGTGGACCGAGCAGACTCTTCAGCCTTGGATTTCCTCCCACTCCTCTTCCTACTTTTCTTTCGTGGACTTTCACCATCATCTTTATTATCGAAAGTAGAAACTGGATTTTCCTCAAGGATTTCATAATCACCAGGTTTAGAGACTCGGGGTGGATTATTGACAAAAGCTTGGTATAATTCTTCCATCTCCTTTTCGGAATCTTGAGAAGAATATTGTCTACCACCCGGAACAGTTGCACTACTACTTATGGGAATGACAACTTTGGAACCAACCTTATTAAATCCCATGGTCACATCCCATGTGAATTGAATTGATGGATTCATTGGAGGAAGGAACATGAGATGAAGATTCCCTTCATTAACATCAATTGGGAGGTCATGATATTGTGGTTTGACAATTTCCTTACTCACTTTAGTTGCCTTTGTCCCACCCATGGTATTATTATAATTTTGGGCTGCCTTTGCTGACACAGACTGTCTGCGTGTAAAAAGGTCATTTTCATTTTTGATTGCATCCAGTTTTCCCTCTTGTCCTTGTTCTTGTTGTTGCTGTTGACCATTGAATGCTGAGATTGGTTCTGCTTCCTTCTCCTTTGATTTTTTCCCAGATTTAGGCTTGTCTTTCGATTTCCTTCCGGATTTCTTTTCAGATTTTGGAGTAGCTAAATTTGGATCTACGGTTGATATCTTCTTGACTCTTGATCGAGATTTACCTTTTCCACTCCTCTGTGATTCAGTGGGAAGTCGACTTTTTGGAGAGGCTCCTTCGTCATCCGTATTGTTTCCATCTCCTTTGGCACTATCACCCTTTGCTCCAGTTCCAGTTCCAGCTCCAGCACCAGCTCCGGTACTATTTAAAGATTGAGTCGGTGTTTGTGGTAGGGCAAAGTTGAAATTCTTCAACTCTACCTCTGCTTTTCCAGGATCTCGTCCAATGAGCATAAGTTGAAGAACTCTGGCTTTTAACGAGAAATATTTTGAATTGATTTCATTTCCCAACAGCCGATGAGCAGCAGCGAGGAGAATATAAATTTCCGGGGAAAGTGGGCGTAATTCCAGTGCTGAGCCAATGAGAGACAGAGAACGTTCATCCTTATGCCTTGCGGCTATTATTCCTGCTAGAAGGAGGGCATGAATACATTTTGGGTCTAATTTTAATGCTTCTCTTATTGCAATCTCTGCCATTCGATCATCTCCACGTTGACTCCACATGGAGGCAAAATCAAGCCAACAAAGTGGGTCTGACGGATTTCTACATATTCGTTGAAGATGGAGTCTGTGACAATTTTCCAAATCCCCTTCAAAAATTGCTTCCTCTGCAAAATGTAGCAGATGAAGATGAGTCAACTCCTCTGGATTTGTAATTCGATCACTCATTTCGGGAAAATCCGTTGGGAGGGGACATGCAGGATTATTCTCCTCAATTTCAGAGGACACGGTTTCATTCAGACAGTTGTGTAGCTGATCACTGAGATAAATGTAAATATCATGGAGAAAATTTTGAAATTCATGCTGATTTTGAAAACCCGAAGGACGAACCTGAAAACATGACAAAACATGAGAAACTGAAATGACTTTTGATAAGTAAAGAAATATTTTTATTCCACGAACCATGAGTCCACACTGTTGAATGATTTGAGAGACGGCGTGACGAAGATGTTCTCGAAGAATCAGATAGTGTCCTGTAGAATTCAAATGGAAGAGGAATCCTTTCTTAACTGATTCAAAGGCTGATGCAGGGTAGGATGAATCCAACAGGGATTGTGTGTAGTCCGACATCAGGAGTCGGCTGAGATAAGGACCCTTCATAATTACAAATTTAAATTTAATTTTTACTTTCATCAATTTATCAAATTTTTTATCGTATAATATATATTTGTTCCATTTTTAAATGATTTATTTTAACTGCATAATGATTGTGTTTTGTGTATGACGTTTGATGTAAATTCTATAATTAAAAATAAACGTGAAATGCCTACATGAAATACCTACATGAAATTCACGCGTGATATCTGCAGCAGCCTCGAGAATGGAGCGTTTTAATTTTTGTTTGGCAATGGATGAATTCATTAATTTTCTACGGGAGAACGGCTGTTGGCCTTCCTGAGAGTCGCTGAGGTCATATAGGGAATTTAAATTGGCTTTTGGTAACTCGAGGAGCTCCTCCAACTTGGATTTTTGCTTCCCCTGTGTCAGGCCTACTTCTTCACCTTCTTCCTCTTCGTCCATTTTGTTAAAAGGAAATTTGAATAAAGTCTTTAGTCTGAAGTCTAAATTCTAAATATTATGATTTGCCGTACATCTCAGTACTCAGTATTACATGACGAATAAAAAAGTATCATTTTGTATGAGAAAACGAATCAGATTTTAGTTTCTTTGCTGGCTTTTCCGTCATTTCAGTTTGATTGTCCACATTGAAGTTCTTTTTGTGAGGGCACTCGAGTGGAATTTCTCCTGATGGGGAAAGGAGCAAGGAGGAAAAAGTCCATGATCAATGATGATTTTTTTATTCATTGTGTTTCCAAATTCCCAATCCAATCCCCACTGGCCAACTCCTGCTGTCTGCTGTCTGCTTATGAGCCAGTTCTATAGCAACCAAAGTCCTTTCTGGCATTATTTTTGCTATATAATACACAATATTACACACTACACACACACACATGAAGAGAAACATACCTGTGCTGAAAAAGCATTCTTTGGAATCTTATGGAAGAAAACACTAACGTATTTTTATTTTTTGAGTAAAATCAAGCGAGTTGCAAGTTGCAATTTCCACGTGCTGCGAGGTTTGAGGTAACCTTTCACCATGTGCTACAAATTGCAAATGAGCACGCTTAGGCTTTAGACGCACAGTGTTACATATAGAGAAGTCAGCTGCTCTTCAGAGAGAGAGATAGAACTCAACCCGGGTAACTTGTACAAAGGAGAACTCGGGAGTCCGGAAACCTTCGTGTCGTTCATTCGTACAATGTACACGTGATGTTCTAGTCCACCTAAACTTTGAAATGTCTTGGTCTCCTCTTCTATATTTTTTCGATCCTCTCTTCTCAGTTTGAATGTTGACTTTCAACTTTCTACTCTAAGATTTTCTCCCTTATTTTTTCTTAGGGAGGAATTATTGTAATTCGTTGTCCATAAAAATTGATTCTTGTTCCTTGTTCCTTCGAAATTATTGTATAAATTCCGTGTGACAGTAAGCACATTGTGCAGTGTTGTCTTTTGTCTTTCATCATTTCCCCATTCTATTCCCCATACAAACCACTAAAAATTTTGTGTTTACATAATATTTTAGATGAAAGATGAGTTGACCTCATCAAAAAACCTTAACCTCAAATTTCAAATCACAAGTCAATATTCGACTTTCTAAACTGCAGATTATAGATTGTTTGTTTGTAGTTCGTACAGTGTACAGTGCTTCATAATTTATAACAATACAATATACAGTACAATATGATACATCAAAGTTTATAGCGTAGTGCTCCATGTTTTAATCTGTAAAGTCAAAAGTATGAGAGAAAGAAGAGGAGCTGAGTGAGTGCAGTGTGAAGATTTAATCAATTTGAGTCTTAGTAAAAGCCTTGACTTCGACTTGAGTTTTAGACTGTGGTGAGATAGAATAGGGAAAGTTTCTATTGATGACTAAACATTGAACACGAATATTTTATGAGTTCATTCCTCCTGGCTGCCAAGACAAGAAGAAGAAAATCTTCAAGCTACATATTTATGTACACATTTTGCTGATGGGTCGTCATTCGTCCTTAATGCACGTATAAAATATGAAATAGTTCTTTACATAACACGTAAGGCGATTGATTATCTACCATCTCAGAAGAGAGACGATTATCGATATCAGTATTCCATGTGTACATAATACATAGTACGTAATGCAAAGAGCACTATACACTATACACACTATATACTGTGCACTACATGCAAATATAAATATTATTTAACGTGAGCTAGATAGAAAAGAATGTGAGGATAAGACCAAAAGTGTCACATTTCAATTCTAAATTCTACTACACATGTGACATGATATGTCTCTAGTCTCTAGTCTCTAATACCTCGAACCTCGAGAGACGAGGAACATTTATGATATACGATATACGAGTACTTATTCCAGATTCTGTGTACATGTGTGTAAAGTGTGAAAAGAGGAATGGCGAAAAAACTGAATAGTTCTAAACTAAACTTGAGAGTCTTGAGTCTTGAGTCTCAATAATTGTATGTTTTGTGTAGAACTGAATGCCTATTAAAAACTTATAGGGTAGCTTTGTCTGCTCATGCCTTATACAAACTCTGAACACTGAACTCACATACATAACATACACAATACACACATGTTATAAATATCAATAATCAATACAAAATGGAAATTAGCAGATAATATTACAGACTACCTACACATCATTATTGCTGAATCAATGGATCATTAAAAACTACTGTTTTTTGTGCTTTTCAAGTTTCAAGTGCCAAACTGTTGACTGTGACTTCTGTTTTTCTTCTCTGCTCTTCAATCCTCAATCCAAATACTGAATCCAAGTATAATACTGCTGAGTTTCGTGTTTATTTCGTATTTATTAGAACCACTATAATCTCAGAATCTCTATAAATAAAATCTAAACCGCTTTGAATTTTGAGTCAATAATCAATAATCTACGGTTGATGGTCGAACAGCAAATTATTATCACAAGTGTCTTTAGTTTTCAGCCACAGCAGAATCCTGAGCTTTCAATTTTTGATAGAACTAGTGAATTTGCCACTTTTCAGTGCAGCGAAGCAATGTCAAATGTCGAACGTCAAATGTACTGTGTATATAAGTGCATGTAAGTTGTAAGCCATTGATGAATGTGTGTGTCAAGTGTCAAATGTCAAATAAAGAGATTTCAGATTCCGAATAAAAATATACTCGTCTGTATTCTTTACATGTATCCCAATATTATGACAGGTTATAGCTCGTAGTTTGTAGTATAGTTTGAAACATGTCACGTAGAATGTAGACTGTAGGAGAAATCAAACAGTTTTTGCCAAAAAAAGAGTAAAAAATGCATGTGTACAAAGTGATTGTTGTCGGTGCTGGAGTTGCTGGACTTGGAGCTGCGAGATATCTTCAAGGAAACGGCTTCAACGACTTTCTAATCCTCGAAGGTAACTTGTAGCCAAATGATTATTGTTGATTATGCTATGATTTTTCTCCTGGTTTCTCCTGTCTCTTCTATCACATTCCACATTTTCCATTCATTTCTATTATCTATTATTGACTATGAAATTTTTTAGCTCAAGACAAAATTGGTGGTCGAATTGATACGAGAGAATTTGGAGGAGCTGATGCCAAAAGTGATAATAATTCTACGGGACCAAATTTAAATACCAATACCAATACAAAAACAAATGAGTTAGGTGAGAGTAAGAGAAAACGGATAGTTGAGCTTGGAGCCCATTGGATTCATGGACAAGAAAATACATTCTTTCAACTGGTGAAAAGTAGTGGAAATCTACATGAAAAAACATCATGGGAGGGCGAAGGTTTGTAATTTAAAATCTGTATATTATGTGGAACATAAAATTCAAAAGAATGTCACTGTGTATTTTGTGAATTGTGAATGGCCAATGTTAAAAATACACACTTATAAGTGGCTTATTTTGTGTGTTTTTTGTACATAGGAGACTTTTTGACAAAGACAGGAGAGAAAATCTCAGAGGAGAAAGTGGCTGAAGTTTTGGACTGGGTAGATAATCAGTTGGATAATATTGAAGATTTTGAAGAGACTCTCAACACAATTAAGATTACAACGGAAGAGCGAGAGCAAAACCCAGGATTAGAAATTGAAATGGACATTGAGAAAAATTTAAGCACACTTGAAATCAGTTCAACAAAAAATAGTGAAAAAAAGTGTATGTCTAACATGAATAAAGTGGACATTCCCTCTTCCGTCGGCACGTATTTGAGAGACAATTTTGAAAGATACCGTTTGGAAAAGAAGAAGAATGTACACATTACTGGGGGTTTGGATGAAGGACAAGAAATCCTTGATGCACTTTTTCAGTGGGCAAACAGGTACAAAAATAGACAAAATTCATAATATTGAAATTCATTACTTCATTCAAATACCAAAAAAGTATCAAATGTCAAATATCAACATGAGAAATGAAAAAGATTTAAATTTTTTAAATTTGTTCTGAATTTTCTATTTTATAAACTTTTCTCCGATAGTTTTCAACGAATTGACAACTCGTGCAACCAAATGACTGATTTGAGTTATCGGCGTTGGGCGGAATTTGAGAACAATTCAGGTGAACTGTACAATAACTTTAAGACCGGAGCTCAATCCATGATTGACTCAACCTCCAGAAACTTTCTCAATCCGGGTAACATCCGGCTCAACTCGGCCGTCCAATCAATAAATTGGCAGAGTGAAGAAATTCAAATTTTCACAACAGATGGAAAACTATACTTGTGCCACACGGTCATCATAACTCCGTCAATAGGTTATCTGAAGGAATACAAATCAACCCTCTTTTCACCTCCACTCCCTTCAAATATTGACCAAGCTATCGTAAGTACAAAACACAACGTGTTGATGTTTTTGAACCAGGGTATTTAGATGAAGTTTGTCAAAAGGTAAAATATCACCCAAAAAACAAAGTTGTTTCAAAATTTTCAAATTAAAAGTATAAAATATTTTATAGGATGCGACCGGATTTGGTCCGGTAACCAAATTATACGTAGAATGGGATACTCCCTGGTGGTCCGAGGATTGTCGAGGTTATCAGTTACTCTGGCCCAATAATGAATTTATCAATTGTTGTGATCATAACTATTCAAATCAAGGTGATAAGGACGAGTATAAAGACACTTGGTTCAAATCTATCACTGGATTTGATCCCGTTCTGGACAATCCAAATGTTCTCCTTGCTTGGCTTGGCGGTCCTGAAGCCATTTATTTGGAGACACTGGACGAACAAATTGTAAAGGACAAGTGTCAAGAGATCCTACAGAGTTTCACGGGAATTTCAATTCCTCCACCAAAATCAATTTTAGTGTAAGCCTCAACATTTTTCACCAATTACAGTTTACAGGGATCATTTCATTTGTATTTTACTCTAAAATTTTGTAAAAAAATGTAATGGAGAGAAATATTAATTATTTATCGCTTTATTGACTTGTTAAGTTGTTAATAATAATTCTTAATTTTAGGTCAAAGTGGAATAATAATCCATACATACGCGGTGCGTACAGCTACAGAGCAGTAGCTGGTGATGAAGTTGCTGGAGACATTGCTGCCGTTCTCAGTCTACCTATTTACAATCAAGATGACGATGGATTTTTGGTAAACATCGTTTCAAAACTACATAGTATATTATGTAAAATAATGGAAATGACCTGCACCAAATAACAAAAAAACAAAAAGTGTCCCTTGATATACAATAATATATTGATAATTGAATTTCAGAAACCCGCATTGATTTTTGCTGGAGAGGCCCTACATAAGACACACTATTCGACACTTCACGGTGCTTTTGCTTCCGGGGAAGAGCAAGCTCAAGTTTTTCTCGAATTGTGGCAAAATTCTCGTCAAGGACTGGGACAAAATTTTAGCATGTCCAACTCTTCAACTCCAAACTCATCTCTTTTAAATAGTCCGGTGAAAACTTTGAAAAGTAACAGTAATAGCTGATAATAGCAATTATTATGTGATGAATATCTGAAATATGAAATCTAACCGGAAAAAATATGACTATTATGTTATACGGTTTCAAATTGAAACTTTCAATGGTTGCAATCATACAGGAAAAATTAGTATCCATTTCCAATTTCCGCTCTTCATTTAAAATTTATACACCCAAATAACTTGTAATTTGTACCTCGCAGTCCTGTTCAGAGTTCAGAGTTCAGAGCCAAAAAAAAACATGTGTACAACAGTATTACGTACAAGAATAAGAATTTTTTACTCTAGTATGGTAGTCCATTAAAAAATCAAAAATGTCAAGCGTTAGGTCAAATTCAAAATTGACATGTGTCATGCTTCATGCTCCATGAAAAACGTAGATTACACATTACACACTACACACATTACACAGACTCAAAATATGGTAGTAAAATATTTTACTCTGCCAAAGCTATTTCTATATTGGCCATTGTCCATACATTGTACATTATTCAATACATTATACATGGTAAATTATGATCGTATGTATGTAACCTGCAAAAACATGGTGATGAAAAATTAAAACTTGACAATGCCAAATGCAATGTCAAAAATCAAAAACCACTTTCAAAATTCAAACTACTACTTTGTTGTGGAATTTCAAAGAATGAAAATAAATCACAGATACGTGACTGTGCCAAAAGCCAGAAGCCAGAAGAACGCTTTCAACTACCATTTTTTGATCATTTAATTTGCACTGATTATCTACTACTCGTTACTCGTGAAGCGTCATACTGGGTTGCATATCGCACATCTTATATCATTACGGAACATGTTTTCTTGCACTTTATGTGGACATTGGACATACACTTGAAACTTGAGCTATTGAATAGCCCATGTACGACCTACGACCTTTGCGACCTCTTTTTGAGCATGTGACTTTTATATGCTTTGAGGCTCTCTTGATTTTTACAGTTAGTGTGCAGTGTACATATACACACAGAAATCATGAATTATATCGTTGTCACAGGTAACTTGTACAAGTTATGGGATATGCAAGGTCTGTTCATTGCCATTGGCAACCCATTAGTCCCATGGTCCCATGCACTGACCTGTTATGAGACTTCTATATAAGGCCTTGGTAAAAACGACATGAAGAAGCAAAGTGTCAAAACACCAATAAAGCAAATAAAGAATGAAATGACAATAAAAATGGAATAGAAAACAACAAAATGGATGTGCCAGACTACGATGTCCCCGAGGGGAAACGGGTAAAAGGGAAGAACATTGGTATTGGCTCTCGCCCAGTCCTTGGACCTAACCAACAAACGGGTGTTCAAGTGGATTTGGAACGAAATGCAAATACTAATTTCAAGAATGTAACACCGTCTCCACAAGTAAACAAAGATAATGACTTTGAGCCCAAATATGTCGGTGACCACCCGAGGGGAAATTTTGACGCGAGGAAAATCTCTCGTTATAGTCTTGACAGTTTCAACTTTTTCGAAATGGAGCCCAAACAACGAGCAGAAGAAGAAAAGATGAAGAAAAAATGTGGATGCAGTGACATTGTCCAAGTTATTGTCGCTCTTCTTCTATCAATCATCATATGTGGTGGCTTCACGGTTGCAGTAAGTTTTTCAAGATAATAAATATAATAATAATATTCTACTAATTTTTTGATTTCTATGGGATTTTTTTGAAAGATACAAAATAAGACAAAATATTATAATGATGATTTTGAATTTAAAATTTTATGGTTTGATCAAAATGTGATATTTTCTGATTTCTTGTGATAGGTGGTTTTGTACGGAGAACGTGATTTAAATGAAGACCACTCAGCAACTCTCAACTCTAACAAGATGGACCATCTCAAAGCAAATTCTGCTCAACACTCTGGAATTGTTGTCTAATTTATGGTAAATTATGTAAAAAGTCTACAGAATCGAGAAAAAACATTTTAAATCTAAATATTACATATCGATATCGGATACACATGGCATAAAAATATGAAAAATTATGAAGAAGTATAAAAATAAATAAATCAAAGACGTAACATATTATTGTGTGTTGGCATTATTTGGAATTATTTTATATTTCACGATTTTCAAATCATTTATTGTCCTTTTTTTCATAATATAGTAATTTTTTCCATTATTATTATTATTTTCTAAGTGTTATCAAAAGCTTGAAAACTTTTTGTGCCACAAAGTTTAGAAAACCAAGAGTGACGGCTCGTTCCAAATAGTTGAAATTTCCAACTCGTATTCCACATTTATTCGGAACAGATGCCATTGCCCGTTCATAATCGTATCGGCGATTCTATATAATATTATATGTGTAATATAATTTTAAAAACATAATAATAATTAATAATACATTATGGTCAGTTTTTTGTCATAAAAGCTCCAGCTTTTTCAAAGAGCAAAAAATATTATAGACAAAAAAAACTAATACCTTTGCATTGAGTTGAGAAGCTGCTTGAGCAATGTCCTTGGCCTTGAGATTAATTTTACTTGCTGCTTTTACAATTGTCTTTTTGTACTTTTGCATCGCCTTTGGTATGTAGAAAGCTCTTTCAAAGCAGGCAACAAATCCTATTTGGAATTGAGAAGCACAGAAAGCATAAAAGGCAGCTCTGAGTATATCACCGTCCTGGATTTGGATCAGTCTAATGGAAAATGTCCATAGGATTATTGAAATGCTCATACTCAGAGCTTTGCCAGAGAAAATGACATAGGCAAATGCATGATTGAAACACTGAATAAGAAGTTGAATCTCTCTTGCATCTTGATAGCAAATAGATAAGCGATGGCTCATCAACCAAGAATTTCTAGTCAAACTAGAACTAAATAATCAATTTTTTTGTTATTTATTATTTTAAAAAATAGGTCTATAAATGAAATAATAATAATTAATTTAATTATACATTACCTCAAGTGTTTAATTCCGATATGTGTGCGATTGGTAATTTTATCAAAAAATAGGACAAATAAAAAACCAAGAAAAGCAGTTGTTGACCAAAATAAGGTGAGCCAATATTCGACAATGGTAAAAACTGGCACGAACCAACGATATCTAGACTTGCTCTCTATGTATTCAAGGATAACTGAGCAGAGAAAGTGATTATAAGTCGGGTCGTAGAGATGAAGACCAGTGTAACACAAGAGTCCAATATATACTAAATATGGAAGGCAGACTGTGTAAAATTCTTGTTTAGAAAATTGATTAAAATTCCACAGTGTTCGTGGGGATGTCTTGATGATATTATTATTATTATTACTACTATTACTACCTACAATAGTTATTATCTCGTCTTCATTGCTGTTGTTAGTTTTCTTGCTCTTATTGTTGACATTTGTTCTATTTCGACTATCTACATCATCTCCTCCTCTCAACAGACAGTTAAAAATAGTGACAGTCACATCTCCATGAATTAAATAAGCCATGACTGTCCAAAATATACTCATTCCGAAAAATAAGGCGAATCCCAAGTGGAGTGGTAGATGATTGAACTTTAAATAGGTTGCTGGATCGTAAACTATTTGAGCTAGACGAAATAACATAAAGATCCATTGAAGAATCCCAATCGTAAAATTAATTTTCCATAAACGCCAGGATTTCTTGTCTTTCTTTTCATAGATTCGAATTTGACCCGTATTTCGATTGACGTGAAAGGGTACGAGATGAAGCCGAGAAAATATGTAAAACATGTTCAAATTACCTTGAACTTCTTCTACCGTCAACATTTTTGAATTTTGATAATTTTGCTTTGCTGTGTATTGTGGTAAACTTTCACTTCTCAAAACCTAGTATTATTTTTGTGTCTTTTGTATTTTGTAAAATGTAAACACGGAATATCTAAAATTTAAATTCTAAATTCTAAAGTCTACACAGGTACTGAATATGTAATATCATGTTGGCTGATGAAAACTGTTCTTTTTCTCATTTCGTCTCTCGTATTCACTTTTCACTGTAGTTATGAAACGTTGTTTTCAAGTACAACTTTCTCACTCCTTGTTTCATGTCTAACTGTAGTGGAGAATTTAGAAGAAAGCGTCAAAAATATAAAACGTTCTATTTATTTATTTCAAACACACGAGGCAGACACTATCACAAACAATTACGTTTTTTCTCCATTTCCTCTTCCTTATTGCAAAATAGGTATACAATTTGAAATTGGATTGCTACGACATTGACAATTTGACACTGACAGTTGAGACTTGAGACAGTCCACCGTTTTGCGTCTTGCTCTACATTTTAAATTATTCATGTGTCATATATGCGAAATGCGAAAACGATGTAACGGTGAAAATGTTTATTTTTCTCTAGAGTATGGACAGTAAAAAGTATTACACTAGAAAAAGTCGAAATGTGTTGTATGTTGTGTACTGTAAATTGAATATTTTGTATGCATATAGAGTGTATATAGTGTATTATATACTATATGCATATATTATGTATGCATAAAATGTGACGATTGAAAAGAAAAAATCAATAACTTTTTTCATTTACATCTATTGTGTATGCTATAATATACTGTAAATTATCTACAGACGAGTTTGCAACAGTCTTTCTACCTTCTTTCAAACTATCTAAATGGTTTAATTACAGTCAGTGGGACAGTTTGGCGACAACTTGGAAACCAGTAGGAAAGATAGTTGACAGCAGATAGTACGTCCGTATACTGATTATTTAGCCTTCAGTATGATTATTTTTGGACGAAGAATAGACAAAAGGCAGAGACAGAAAATCTATGTGTATACGAATTATATATAATTATTAATATGCAGTGTAAAATATGCAATAATATAATTTACAAAGTCTTTTCCTTTCTTTCATTCCAAAAAGAGAAGGGTAGAAACTTTCTCGAAGAAAGCAGATATAAAATATGCTGTGCCATATATTTAAGGCATAAATAGGAGATAGAATGGTGTAGAATGATGTAAAATATTATGAGTTATAACTTATAACTTATAGCTTTAATTAGTACAAGAATTAACAGGATAGGTTTATTATGTTAATCCTGCATCGTTATATGTAATATGCTCCACGTGTATATGTATATGTATAAGTGCTTGCCGTATTATTTATATATTATGTATTTTATAATTTATAATTTATTCTTCATTGTCCTGAGCTGCTTTTCCTGTGAGTATCTCATTTGGTCAGTTTTCTTCTCAATTTCCCGATATGAATGACCACCCAAGTGTCTAGTTTCTAGTAAAAGGGACAACAGCATGACCGCTGATACGTAGTACAAAGAAAGCATGGAATATTTAGTATTTAGACAATCGATTTTTCAATACTAGAAACTACAAAGGAGAAATGATGTAGTTTTACTTGTGAAATTTGATGTTGTATACCCTGTTGCTTGTTGCTCTCATATCTCATAGGCACCTCTTTTCGTTGTTTGTTATTTGGTAGTACTGCTGCTTTATTACTGGTGATGTTTGCTTCAAACCTCAAGTAGAAGTTGATAATGATAATAGTGGTATAATGGTATCAGGTATCAGTTGTGAGAGAGTGAATGGAACATGGAACGAGAGAGTGAAAAGGGACGACTAAACATAATGTAATATTTTTACTTTGGAGTTTTATGGTTTGTACTTTGTAGTAGTATATGAGAGGTACACAAGAAAATTTGTATTGTGCAAATGCCTATTTTCTAACCACTCCATTCCGTTCACCGCTTTCTACAGTGTATTTTGTATTCTCTGTCCTTTGACTATTCGCGAATAGGTATCTATTACTTTGCTTATGCACTTAAATCACAAGCTGCTTTCTCTCTCAGGCAAGGAAAATGAAAGCTACTCCAAACTCCAAGCTCATACCGAGTCCATTGTATGCTTTATTACTGTAGTTGCAATAGTTTTTGTGCACCACTAACTTAACTGCAAAGAACCATGCAAGTCATACAATGTACACATTTTTTACTTTTTATATTGTATTATTTTTATATTGTTCTTATCACTTATAGTCTACTCTTTATTCTACACATAAAAGTTTTTCAAAACATCCATATGTATCTTTCATAAAGCAAAGAATGAGTATAAAAAATTATAATGTATACAATGTAAAATAATGTAACGTATAAAGTATAAATGAAAGGGAATGAAAATATTTTCTGAGAACAACAAAAAATTCTTGAATTTTGAATTATAATACAACAAAAAAGATGATGGCACAATATAAAATGTCATAATAATTTATGTATTATTTCAACAAACTTTGAACATCCTTTTCAAGTTGTTCATGTGCATTCTTGAAATATTCGAGTGTTTTTTTCTTTGTCTCTTCACTTGCTCCCTTTAGACCACTGGCAAGATTCTTGGCCAATCTCTTTTGATCTTCCATCTTGAGTCCTTTGTAAAAAGAAATAGCTTGAGCATAATAATCAATTTTTCTATCCTTTTTCATGGTATTTTCATTCTTTTTTTCCTCATTTTTCGTCCCCAAAGTTCCGTTGTACATGTTGACGGAAGCTCCACACATTCCATTTTTAGGATTAAACTTTGCTGCATTTATTGTTAGTTTTGAATTTAGAGGGAGTCTCTTTTCCTGCATTGCTGCATAAACTTTCACCCTCAGAGGGAATATAGAGTCAAGTTCTGGAGGACTAAAATCTATTCCTGGAGGAACTTTACTCGGATTATAAGCAACTAGTTCAACATCAGAGTAATCATCTGGATTACGATTCAACACAATTTTACCAAGTGGAATTGAGGGAAAAGTTTCCACAGGCCAAATTCTAGTCATGTCATGACTATCAAAAGTCAAAGGAAGTTCCTCTGCTTGTTTCATCGTCATCACTTGCATACTAAATTGCCAACTTGGGTATGGATTTCCATGATGTACGGCTTCATAAAGATCCAAGAGAGCTGGATTTAAATTGGTTCCGTTACTTGAAGTGACACCAGTTTGTTCGGGTGTCCAATGAAATTTTGCCCAGAAGGATTCTCCAGCATCATTTGTCAATTTATAGGTATGAAGAGCACTACCTCCGATGAATTTGAAGGAAGAGGGATAACCAAGTGAACCGTCATTTGAATCCGCCAGTGGACAGGAGAACAATATTAGATTATGAAGAAGTGTTTGAGGATAATTTGAACAAAATGTCCAGTAACTGTCAACATCTCGATTTGGATTATTTGGATCTTTTTTCGTTTTCATCGCAGCTACAAAGGCCTGGAACGACTCGACATCCTTAACAGCCGAGACGGAAATGTGTTGACCCACAAGGTCAAATAATCCTTCGTCCGTGTAGAATCTTATGGCAAATCCTTTAGGATCTGGAAATACGGGATCCTGCTTTGCCATTGAGAATCGAATGAAGACGGGTGTTCTACTGTTGGCTCCTTGGAAAAGACGTGCTTTTGTATACTTGACAATGTCCGGATGAGGATTTGAAGCTGTTTCAAAGTAGCCATGTGCACCAATCCCATTGAAATGACTCACTCGAGATGGATACTCCGTTCCCCGACAGGTTTTTAAAAGATCCTCAGTATCTTCTCCATAAGCTGTATAGGTATATAGATTTTAAAAACTTGTTTTAGCATACTTTTATAAAAGTTTCAGACATTTTTCGAATTTTACTTATCTTATGTTTATTGAAAAATAGAGAAACAAAATAGAAAATAGAATAATGATAATTAGATAAATGTTTACCAAATGACAATAAAATGCAGATTACAAAAACTTTGATCTTCATTTTTTATTTTTTGTATTCTGAAGTGATGTTCTGTGAATTGTGAACACTTTAAAGATTCAAGACTGAGTCATTTTCAAACTAGTTTTTACCTTTTACCACAACCTTTTTACTTTTTTGTAGAATTTTAGCACAGTTTTGCAAAAATTTCAAGCTGTTATATTATTATCATTTGCCTTAAACAGAGTCAAAAAGAGTGTTACATATAGACTAACAAAAGGGTGAGAGAAAAATGCACAAGCCTTTGTTTGTTAAATGTGATAAGCTTTGACGTTTGACGTTTTTGACAGCACGGACACGGCATGGTTGTCCAATTTTTTCGTCAACTGCAATATCCATTGTTATATTTATTATTGACGTTGTTAAAAATTGAAATAATGGATAAAGTGTTACATGTCCACCATACCTATCGCATGCAATATATTATATTGACATGCTTTTGTTCAGGATGTGCGATGTAATTATACTCATCTAGTAAAAAAATTAAGGATGCACATATATAAAATATTATACAAAGCATACATTATAGATTGTATATACCGTATATGACCATTTATTAAGCCTGGTCTACTGTTTGAACACTTTTGTGAGTACTGGTCTACTAAATGAAG
>JAQGBH010000213.1:0-64025 GCA_034698265.1 Sminthurinus aureus
TCCAAGAATCCAATGGAGGAAAAGAGAAGCATGATGAGAATCAACCTTTACTTAAACAAGGTAATGTTTGTACTTTTATACTACATCTTCAACTTTTCTCTTCTCTTCATTTCACATCCTCAATAGTCACACATTGTGACACTAACCATTTCTGTAGGAGCCAAAAAACCAACTCGACTGTTACACTTACATGTACACTGTACACTTATCCCACCTTGTCTCACTTTCACATTCCACATTCCACATAATAGTACACATGGAAAAATGGGAAAAGTGGGAAAAGAGCTCATGAGAGGGAAAAAGTAGAGACGATTATGTGGGTGCTTTAAATAGGAATAGTCAGGTTTTCTCATCCTCAGACACTTGAATAGATTCACAGTCAATCCTTTTATCCAAATTACCTCAGCACCTCCACTCTTCCTCGCTCTCTCTCTCCTCTTTCTCCCTGTTCCCATCCCGGATGATGATTATTATTATTACCCCCTCCTCACATTTCCTACAACTATAACTACAACTATCGCACTACTTGAACTGCCTCTCAACACTCAACTCAACTCAACTCAACTCGAGTCTCAACACCACCCATTTATTCATAAGTATCACTGCCGAACAAGAAAAAAACATGAACAAAAAAATGTACACGGAGAAAGAATTCTCCTTTTCTTCTCTCCCTCTGACTAGGATTCTAACTGTACTCCACTCTTCTTCTCTGTTCTGTTTTGTGGTGTAGTGTGAGTTGGATAGGATGGGAATGGAAGGAAATCTGGATGAATGATGCAATATAAGTGTAAAAAGTACACAAGACTGCTTTATGCTCCCACACACACACAAACAAACACAAACACATACACACACACATCCAATAATTCAAAATAATACACACGGACACAAGAACTGGGCCGATTTTATGGCTCCGTTGAAATGGAGAAACTCGGCTTTCTTCTCTCTCCAACATCACATAACATAACATAACAGCACAATATAACGTGTATCCCCTCTTTGTAAAAATCCGTGTCCGTATGTATGAAAAAAGTACGGGACGGTAGCGGATGGAATGCCTCAGAGTAGATGCCACGTATGTATGTAATTTCCAGTGTGAGCTTTCTTGAGCCAAGGAACAAGTCTCAGACTTTCTTCTTAGACCCACCGACCGACAACCGACAACCAACAGCCAACCAGACCAAACCAGACTAGATCACATCAGACCAGGAGAAAAAAGAACAAGTGGAAAGGAAATTTTTACACAAAGATACATTTCTACTTTTTCACTCTCTCCCTTTCACTTTCACTCTCTGTGAAATGTACAGGATGCCAACTGAATTCACTTCTTCTTCTTCTTCTTGGTTTTCCCTTCCACTCGAAAGAAGTGCAAGAAGTAGTAGGAAGAGAGAGAGAGAGAGAGAGAGAGAGAAGAGAGCGAGGAGGAATGTAAGTAACTCCAAAACGAGAGAGAGAAAGTGAGTGAGTGAGAACAACACTTTGCATAGAGAGGCATGCATCCGAATAATGATCAAGGATCTTCTCGACGTTTTATATTTTATGTTCAAAATCACAACACGTTTTTGACATGTTCTTTCCGCTCCTCCAACTCTCTCTCTTATATTCACAACAGAACACAAGAGAATAAATCCACCAACAACAACATGAGCACCAACCCACAATACACAACACACAACAGCAGCAATAATAATAGTAATAATAATAATAGTAATAATAATGGAGCGAGAAATAACATTTGTGTGTTTGGAAAGCCAAGCCACGAGTATTTCAATTACATATGTACACAAGACACACCAGGATCCACACGGCCAACTCCAACAACTACAAACTACAAACCCAGCAACAAACAACAAACCATCATCAAACAAACAACCAAATCAGCCCAAGAAACAAGAAACAACAAGACACATTTGAAACAACATGAAATTTCTATCTTGTACATTTTCACAACTTGTGAATATTCACCGCTTTCTCTCCTTCTCAATTCTCAATCCCTGAAAAATTCCATGCTAGAAACGGGAAATTTATTAAATATTCACATGTTTTCAGAGAAACAACTCTCACTCCATTCTCTACTATCCATTCGCTACCGGTACAGTAAAAATAACAATGATCATAACCCTGCCAAAAGTTATACCAGCTTAGACAAAATGATGATAAGGAGGGAAATAAAAGAGCCGTACTTAATCATTCATGAGGCTCGGACAGCGGGCAAAACAATCCAACGGGAAAAATAGGGCAACATATGGAAAGTACATGTGCTAGTCTAGAATCTAGATTCACTCAATCTGGAATCTACAATCTAGAATCTGGAGTTGGTTCATGGTTCTACAATGTACAAGGGAAATAAAAGGAGACGCACCAATCAGGACTCCTGCACAACAAGTCTAAAGAGATAAACAGAGAGAGAAAGAGAGAGACGAGGACGAGTATACCTACGTAAAAATCAATATCCACGCTTTACTTACGAACCATGCCGACCGCACGGCTCTCACTCACTCACATGCTTCTTCTCTTGGCTGGAACAACTACAACTGGAACTCCTGGAGCTACTGGAAGGCAGGTAAATTTGGTGGATAAAAAAACTACCTGCGCGCATCCTTCCACTTATTTCCTCCTTTCATCTACACCCCGACCAATCACATCCCACACCAGGTACAGGTACACAAAGCCTATATTTCTATATTCCACATCTCAAGGCTCACACAAAACCCAAATTCACCGCGCTCCTTCTCCACACTCCACACACATACAGACACACTGTTTTTTAGGATCAACCACCTGAAACGCCTACAAACACTACAAAAGAAACCCCATAAAACAAGGGAAAATCCCTATCATTATTATTGAAACGGAGTAGTTTATTGTGTATTGTGCATGGATCACATGAGAACTATTAATTATTTCCTCTTCCCTCTCTTCCGATTAATTTGATTCTTGATTCTCGATTCTTGTTCGTAATGAGTGCCGCCATGTTGAATGTTGAAAAGTCAAGTGTGTTTGTGGAGTGTGCGAGTGGGTGTTCGGCGTGTAGTGTGGTGCAGTACTCGTTCAACTTTAATAGCGATACAGATAATAATAGAGACAAGTAATAATAATGCGGTTCCTTGCTCCACTACATACACTATAATACATACTGGGCAAACAAAGGGAGCAGAGTGAGCTACTTTAATATAATTCCAAATGTAAAGAAGAGGATGAGAATTTCAACTTCAAAGTCACATCTCTCTTCTTCAAACTTTGGTAAATGGTAAACGGAGGTAAAAGTAAGGAGAAGAGAGGAGAAGAGAGAAGAGTCAGTCAACCTATTAAATATCTTCTGCTCAAGACACACACACACACAATTTCCCAATATCCATGTACACATGTGAGCAGAGCACAGCAAAGAGAAGAGACTAGCGAAAGAGGGAAGAGAGATAATCTTCAAACTTGATTTATCTGTCCCTGTCTCCGCCTCACATATTACATTACGCACCACACACAATCCATCTATATTACTACAGGCACCAGTCTGCTTCTACTTTATCATCTGTATCAATATTCAGTATGAAAATATAATCTCAAGTATCAAAGTACACAGGACATCTGTTTGTCCATATAAATATATGACTAAAATCAGGGCTGTGGTTTCATCTACATACATTTTACATTATTGGAGGATCCGAAAATTTAACCTCCTCCTTTTCCCAATGATTTGACTTTTATTTTCATAAATTTAGGTTCAAGTGTGTGTAAACAGACAGATCAGAGAGATGGGAAAAAATGGAGAGAGATGGAAAATGGAAAATGGACATGAAAGAAGATTTACCTTTCTATTCACATTTCAAATAATGTTCAATGTTCATGTGTACAGAATTATCCATGCATCCATTTCCTAGATTTCATAGTCAACGAATGCAGATGGAGAGGTCAAAATGTGTATATTTCATTTCTGTCTCCACTTCTCGTTACTCAATAACGGGTGCAGAAAAGAAATAGGAAATAAAATAATATAAATTACATGTTCATTCAGGGTTTGAAATTGAAATTTAACCATGGGGACGCGAGTTGCACATTCCACTAAAATCCGCCAGCTCTACACTCTACTGTACACAGAAATAAGTCAATGTATCAGAGAGAAGGATCGAGTGAGTCGAGTTGTCCTGGCGATGGAATTGTATGTTTTATTGAGAGGAAAATAAATGTGAATATATGGTCGGGTGGTCGTCGGTCGATGATGAGCTGATTGTAAGATTTATGTCCACTAAAAATCCTTGTGAAATTCTGTCTCTCTGACTGTGTCTGTGTATCTGCTGTGTATGTGTGGGCATGAGGGAAATACCTAGGATGAAATCTAGTTTATGATTACCAGCTATAGCATAGTAGGGATAGGGACGGAGGCAGCAGCAGCAGGAGCTTGTGATAGTGGTTGGTCGTGTGGTTTGAGATAAGGTGATTCTGATAGACAGAACTACTACTACCACTCCTACTCCTCTCTCTCTACTATTCTCTCTAGTCGCAGCTCCAACTGTGATTTTTGTCGAGTCGGTAACAAGTGTGATCAGAGGAAAGTAGAGAATGAACCTTGATACAGAGAGAACCAGAGATTCACTCGCACCTATATATCATAAATATCGAGGAGACGAGAGAGAGAGAGAGAGAGGAAGCTGGAAATGTGGACAGTGATAGTAGGGAGCAGAATGATACGATACACGATACGATACGATACGCCGTGATACCAAAGAAATGGCACGATAAACTGACTGACTGCCTCGCTGACTGAGGTAGAACGAGAATCCACGAGAGCAGCCAACACAAAGGTATATCATCATCATATTTATATACATTATACAGAGAGACACACATTGGGAATCACAGAGACAGAGAACAAGAGAGAGAAAGAGAAGGAGAGAGGAAAACGGGAAATAGTAAGAACGTATCCGAAAATTCGGAGCGAATCGAGCTGAAACGGAAAAGGGACATATAAATCTCTTAGGGAAAGCCATTCATCATGCAAAAGTGTCAAGTGTCCCCGGTATACTGTCCATTCTTCGCTGCCACCTGGGGCAATCGCGTGTCGCCGTGTGTTCCCTTCTCTTTCTCTGTCTTCTCAATCTCCCGATCCGATTCGGATCCTCTCTACTCTACTCTACTCCCAGTTTCAGTATACATAAATATATCACATAACATAATATCATATAATATCGGGAGGAACAGAACTAACCTACAGACTCCTATTCTCTCTCCTCTGTATGAATATAAACTGTCGAGTTGTCGAGCAATAGCAATAATAATATAATCTTTGTAAATTTTGCTCTCTTTCCCTTTCTCCTCTCCCTTCCTCCCTTCCCTCTACATTTATAAGCATGTTCACTTTTCTCTCTCTCCTTCTCCGTTGGTTTGACTTGCTCCTGTTCAACAGTCCTATACTTGTACTTTGTCCTCTTTCTCCGGTGAATATGACTCTCGGACTCGACTCGACTCTTTTGGAACGGTGTCATGTATGAAATGAAATGAAGAAAGGCAAGTTGGAGAGAAGGAGAGAGAGAGAAAGATACCTTAGAGGAAAGTCGTCATCCTCTGGAGCAGGAGCAAGCAAGGGAGAAGCAAGTGAACCGGGCAATATGAACCGAGGAAGAAGAGGGAGCACAAGAACAAGAATGGGTAGAGAAGGTATGAAAAGCGGGCGAGAGAACGAGTAAAAGTAGTAACAGTCCTCATGCATTCCATTTATTTCTCCTCATAAATCACACAAAAGGCAGAGTGTACAACTTGAACAACTACAACTACATACAACTACGGACGTCTCTACCGTTCCTTCGTTCCGTTCCCTGCCCTTCCCTTTCATCCTCCAGACTCTATACTCTATACTCTAGATCTAGACGAGTTGGCAGCTCAACTCTGTTCAACATGGAAACGCCAGGGAAGGAAACAAGGAGCCCAATTCAAAATCCAACATACAACAACAATATGGGCAATAGACACGCGGATAGTTACAAACAGCAAACCTACCTACATCCAACATCCAACACAGCAGATATTTATTTATACAACACACAGACACATTATGAATAGGTCGGATTTAGACCCTTCAATTCTCCCTCGCTCTCGCTCCTTTCTCTTCATCCTGAATAACCCACATACGATATCTACATCCATCCAACATGGAGCATGGAGCATCCAGTATGAAACACGGAGAACAAGACACACACACACACGGAACACAAAACAAGTGTGTATGACTGTCTGTCTCCCTACATTTTCACTAGTAGCTTCATTTCTCACTCCGCACACCTCTCTCTCTGCTTCTCTCTCTCTCTCTCTTCACTTACTTATTCTTCCAGCTCCTTGCTTCATTTCTCTTGTGTTCCATCCAACATGAGCATGACTACTCTGACTACTCACTACGAGCCTGTCGACACAGTCGGATCCAGCTCTAGTTGCAGTTGCAGAATATGAGGCAAGGAAAGTGGAGGAGAAGAGTAGATTAATATCAGGGAGCGTCAGCGTGTCATAGGCATTGCCGTCAGGGATTAATACACGTACCTTTTGAAAACGTACGTGCGAAATTATTGGCTCGTGGCTTTTCATTAAAATGTTCTCCGTTTCCACATCCTCACACAACACACAACACACACAAGTGGAGAAGTGAAGAATCCATATACACACATATCATCCATCATCTATCCATGCAACTGCAGAGACGAGCAGACATGATGCAGAATGGTTGGAGACGACGAAGACGACGACATGATGAGCAACAGCCACGGGGACTCAAAATACTGAATAACAGTCAGTCACCCATTTTTCCAGGGCCCCCTTTTCCAGTCAACTGTTCACTCTTCACTCTTCATCCCACTATCCGTCCTCATGCATCACAGTTCACAGTCTACCGCTATTTCCATCCTTCCTTCTACCCTGCTCTGCTCTGCTCGGATCTGCTTTTGCTCAAGAGTTCAAGAGCTGGAAGTCTACCGCTAGCTTCCGCGCCTTGATGATGATTCCCCATCGTGATTACTGATGATGAGCAATAAAATGTTCCCTGTTCACTCGATTTACCTTCAGCTCTCGCTCTTTCTCCGCTTCTCGCTCTCCTTATCCACTCTATCCAACAACGCTCTTTCTCTCATCTCCATTTCCTATTTCCATTCTACCGCCACAGTCGACCTCCTTCCTCCTCTACACACTACAAACTACGCTCCATCCGACCCTCTTTTTCTCCTTCTCATTCCCTCTTTTTTCTCTCTCCTCTCTCTCTTCTCCATCACTAGCTCAACTACATATACATACTACATACAACCAGACACACAGGCAGATGAAATAATCCATGTATTAGTGCTAAGCAGATTCAGTGAATAATGCCTGAATCATCCACGTTTCGGTCTTCCGTTCCTCCTGCTCCACTCACTTGTCAATAAATAAATACGGAGAAATCCAAATACCTTCATTCCGAGTGCAGTTGAGTTAAGAGTTGAGAGATATCCACAGGATCCCATTCGGAAGGACGGTGAATGTTGAAGGATGCGGAGAGGAGTCGGGAATGAGAAGAGGATGGAAGGAAGAGGCAATAAAGAATTAAAGAGACGGGAGAAGAAAAGAATCCGAGTGAGCATTGAGCATGGACAGACTAAAGATACGTAAGAGAACTTACGGTACGGTACGTAAGTAGGGGGCTCCAATAAATTTTCCACCCTGCACTTTGCATATTGATCACGACTTGAGATAATGTAATCAGAAAGGAAACACTCGGCTCGCTCCACTCTTCACTCTCCACTCGCTTCTCCTTCTTCTCTCTCTTCTCCAATTTTATTCCTGTACAAATTCCGGAACACACTGAACAACAGAGAAATGGAGAAAGATGTTACATCTCGATCTGTTCTACTTTCTTTTCAGGAGCACAACAACAATATCACAATAGAATGGATTTGATCTCTCTCTTTCTTTTATTTCCCTTGATTTTCATTCCATCATCAAATAAGGAAAAGGTATAGGTGCTCTTCCTCCTTCTTTCTCTTCCAGAGAGACAAGTTGCATACTGATGCTATAAATTACATGTAACTCAACCTGCCTCCCTCCATCCCTCCGTTTATACTAACGACTCTTGTTCTTAAATACACGACTCAGCTCACACACACCCATTACAAATGAAAATGAGAATGAGAATTGTACCTCTCTTTTCTTCTCCAATTTAATACGGAGCACACGGAAAGAATTCCAATTCCAGGAATCAATTGCATCTGAATCTACATCTGTATCGGAAAACAAGAGCTACAAAGTCAACTCTTGATTCACGTACATAAACATTCAACTTGTTTCGGGGGAAGAAATTATTCAACCTACTCAAAAAAGTATATTCAATTACTGGAGAAGAACCAGTCCTCGAATTCCAATAAGATGTATTCAAAACAGAGTCCTTTACATAATACAACATTATTCAACATTACACATGATGATGAGACTCTTCTCTTTGGAAAGATCCAATATTCCAATCCAATTCAATAACTATACAGCAATAAATACTCGTAGAGTAAATATTCCAAACGACAATGACAACAACAGCGACAAAGATGGGAATGACTGAATACTTTCAACATCTTTGAAACGGCAGAGAAGAAGAGAAGGAGAAATGAGAAGTGTAGTTTCCATATTCAAATGTAAATGGATGTGGAGGACAGAGTCAGTTATAAGTTGCTTTTATTGAGTTGAGGGTCGAGGGCAATGAGATGCCGAGGACAATGACGCTGGAGAGTCACTGGGAAAAAAAGTAAAAGGCCGGCAAATCCTATGGGCGCATCAGATGTACTTGCACCACATCATGTGATTCCGTACCTCGTTTCTCCTTTCTACACTCGGATGCAAGTTTCTCAACCCTCTCACTCTCACCAACCCTCTCACTCTCACCAACCCTCTCACTCTCACCAACCCTCTCCTCCGTTTCCCTCCTTTTTATACACGCGGAATTTATATGTGAAACATTCCAGACCATTTTTCTTGACATGATCCAGTGCAGTTCGGAGTGTGACTTTGAGAGTGAACGTGCATCCGATTGTGGATAGTAGATACGCTTGTCTATCTTTTTTCATCCACCTTGAACCTTGATATGTCTCCTACATTTCCCAACATTCATTCACCAGAGCTAAAAAAATTCCAAATATTAACCGAGGGGAAATGTTCTACATTGAACACTGCACACTGCACAGTGCACACCGTACCAGACAAATAACACAACACTTTTACACACCAACTACCAACTACCAGTTACCAGAAAAAACTCCAGTTGTAAATGGGCAAATGAAAAAATGAACAAGAGGAGAGAAAAGACATTATTAGGATGAAAGAGAAGAAAAAATAGATGTTGTACTGGATTCTTTCCTATTGGATTGTGCAGCGGGGAAGAGAGAGCAAAAAGTATGGACGTACGTACAAGGGAACACATGTCATCGGATAGTTAACAGCTACCGACTAGAATGAGAGCGAGTAAGAGAAGGAGGGACAGGAGGAATTCATCCAGAGAGAATACAACTCCTATTATTATTATTATTATTATTATTATTATTATCAATCCAGGAGCGGGCGGATACATGTATACAAATGTAGATAAAAGGAGAGCGAGAGAGAGAAGAATTAATGTCCGGAAGTGAATGTACTGCACCGTAGGAATCTTCACAGAGTCCAATTTTTCCTCCGCTACGTTTTATATCCATTCACTATTCACTTACTCCAGAGGATCCCACACAGCGAGCTACCACACACACACACTTAAACCAGCCAAACTAGTGAAAACAGCCATGCAGAACAAAAGTAGCGTGTACGGAGGAAAGAGAGAGAGAAGAGAGAGAAGACGGGGTGAAAAGTAGTAGACTGATGAGGAAAGTGAGTGAGTCAACCTCCTACAGGAACAACTGCTGAAACATCCATCCATCCACACAAAAAATACATAGGTATCACCCTCAACCTCTACTTATTCCTAATCTGTGTCAATCCAAAGCGGAGCATAAAGTGTAGTGTAGCTCCGCTCCAACAATAAAATCTCATTCTGAATAACAAAGTCAATGAACGACTAGTCGCACTCAACGTGCATTTGTATACCTCGAGACGGGCAATAAAAGTACTATGAACCCAAAAAACCGTCCATGCTCTACATAATCAGGACAAACACTATTTTCCCATTAGCAAAATATCCTACTTTATTTATTTATTATCAACTCACCCTTTCTTACTTGCACATAAAAGTCCAAACAAAACAAACAACATCATATCTAGAGAAAAAACTCGGTTTTCATGTTTTTTTTGTAAATTATAAAAATTCTCCAACTTGTTAATTATTTTTACAAAATTCTACAAGAAACAAAAATATTATATTTATTGTCCCCAAATTCTCTAATGATTACTGGGTTTTATAAATATTTAGTAGAGAAAAGAATTATGATTTTTGTACAAGCACCTCATTTTTAATGTGCAGTGATTAAAATGATTTTTGCCCCGGATTTATTTTTTTCTGCCCAGTATTGAATAAATGTTCATGTTTTCACCAATGAGTCATTTGGCGATGTATAGCTCAAAATTAATACAATAACGATTTAAAAAGTTGGTGGAGTGAAAAGGAGTGGAGAAAAGCTAGAGAGTCAGTCCAACTACTCTCATAAAACATCCAAAATGAACAATATGAGCGTAAAACATAGAAGAGCGAATGGAGAGACAAAATTGAGAGAGCCAACTGGCAAATCACTGGACCAAGAAATTTTGTCAACAGATGCAATTATCAAGTCCCCAATTAAAACAAAATTTACATAAATGAAATATTATGTCTTTCTCGTCCCTGCTCTTTTTCTCCTCATTGTTTCAATACATTTCCACGCCGTACACATTTCTCTCCAGTTATAAAACAAAATAAAATAATAAATAAATATAACGGAATACGGAGCAACATCCACTTCTTCTTCTTCTTCCATTCTACAGCAAGAAGTGAACCTTTTTTTCATACACTACCAAGTACGAAAACCCTGTAGAGAAACTAGAGAAGCTACAGAAACTAGAGAAACAAGCAGCCTTGTCCTGTTCTCTTCTGTTTTGCTCTGTTTTGTTGGCCTTGTTTGTATTTGTATTTTGTATTGGTAGTCGAGAGTCAATGCGGGAGAGAGAGAGAGAGAGAGAGTTGACTCTATCTGGCGAAAAACCATAATTCATCAGATTAATCTATGCAATATCAATTCATGATTAATTTCGTGTACTCATGCTGAGAGTGATGCGATGTGAGTGAAGATCAGCCAACCTGAAAAATCCTGGCTCTCGTTCCTTCCCTTTCTCGCTCTTCTACCTTCTCCATTTCCATTTCCTTCCTCTTTCTTTCTTTCTTTCTTTCTCCCCGAATACACTATTCACTATTATTTCCAGCCCTCCATTCAGCCATCCATTCACTTGCAATTCACCAACATAAATATCTCCATAAATACAGGAACAAGTGAACGCCACAGTGACTGAACTGACGCTCTCTCTCTCTCTCTTTTAATGTATTGGAAGAACATGGTGAAAAATACAACATGATACATATTCATCTATAGGAACCACCAGAGACGGACTCAGACTGAGAAAGAGCAAACTATACTTATATAAATACACCTATAGACTACATATATATGTAGATATAGAAGAGAAGAGAAAACCTACTTGAGTACACCCGCCACATCAGTTCTCATCCGTCCTTGCCACACAGGCTGATGCTCCCATATTCCACATTATCTGGAACGGGAAAACCAGCGGCAGTGACGGCACTTGTTCCATCCAAACATTCCAAACAGATAGACACGCCGAGACAAAACAAAACGACTCACCTACTCCAACAAAAACAACAACAACTAGTTGTACTGACAGTCGCTCATCTCTCTTTCCACACACAAACGAACAGATCCAGATCCACACGGCACTATAAAACACCAACATAAATTGCTCCAACTTTTATCCCCCTTTTCTTCCCCTTTTCTTCCCAACCAAAGTACGGAACGTCAACCTTCAACCGTGCAGATCCATCCACCTAATTCCCAACTGTCAAACTGAATATGATAGGCCAACCTTGATCCAACTTCTCCAATCACTTTTTGATTCCTCTACTAAACTTGCCAACAAATCCAAACAGACAACCATCAAACATCAAAAGTCAAACCTTTCTTTCCTTTCCACCAAATCCCACTACAATTCAAAAATATCAATTTGACTATTCATCTACACCACGACTTCCCTTTACTTTCCATTTCTTTCTTTCCTTTTCTTTACTTACGCCACTACTAAATCATGTCCATGTGAATACACACCGTTACTCATTCTGATGAAACAAACCCAACCAAACAAAATCAACTGGCAACTGGCTAATTCATCCACAACCTTTCAACCGATTTCTTTCCCAACTTTCCCGATAACCATTGAAAACACAAAGACAAGATAATATACATTATATTGTAGATTGTAGCAAAGTGTTCATATTGGGATGAGAAAGGGGAAGATTTAGCATTAAGATGTAGATTTAGTACGTGGATTGTATTGCCGTGGGCAGCAAAAAGATTTTATCAAGCCAACCGATTTTTATCAACTTTCTACTCTGTATCCACAGCAGAACAACATGGAGGGAAAGAAGGAGCACGGGAACAAACTATTATACATCAAGAGAGGACCCCACCGGATCTCTCTCTCTCTCTTTCGTTTTCCCTGTTCCTTTCTCGGACCATTCAGTTGCAGAATGGAGAGCGGAGAGTGGAGAATGCAGGGATTCGGGGAGTTTGAGTGGAGGGTGTAAGTTGAAATACTGAAATGACTAACGTGAACCTTTTTCTCTCTCGGTCATTTATACACAACAACATGTACAGAGATATTATGCTCTGTTCATCCATCCATCCATCCATCTACATTAAATAGGTAGAGACAGGGGAGAGAGACTACACAATACACGGAGAGTGAGTAGAGCAGATCCGAGAGAAGTAGGACGTGAGTGTAGAGAGATATTGAACTTGTATATTGTATAGATAGTAGTTTGATAGTTGTGTAAAGTAGTTGAGTTGAGCTGAACTGAACTGAACCATGGAAGGACGAGCGGTGACACGGTAGCGGATGATGCACTCATCTCTCTCTCTTCTCTTGTCTTGTTCTGTATTGAAAATGAAAGAGGATATGACTCATAGGTATAGATTTAGCCGAGACAGGGACAGGAACAGACATGGCTGGTCGGTGAGAGCGAGAGAGAGCATTTCGGAAGCACTGAGAGGTATTGTTATCAGATTTCCGTGACAAAAGTATGGCAGTCTTCTTTCCCGTCCATTAATAAATCATGAGTGAATCGATCCAATATATTTTACAACTAAAAAAGACTCCCTTTTGATCCGTCCTGTCTCTTTCAAACTCACACAATCCTACCTTCACCCAACATCCAACACCCAACATCCACTCACATGACACAACTATTGCGTACTCCACGCTAAACCGTACCTCAACATACGCATCCATTATGATTATTATTGTATGGAGATTGGAGTACAGAGCATCGGAGAGAACGGACGGTGTGTCATATGATCCGATCTGATAGTATTCCCCGCCTCTTCTCTCTCTCTCTCTTCTTCTCTCTCCACATCCAAATTCACATGTGCATGACTATAAAACTTTAAGACATTTACAAAGAGAGAAATGGTCTATAAAAAATACACGAGACAGAAACACCTACGACCTATGCACACACACACACACACACTCTTTCTTTCTCCTACACTGTACTCACTTCTTGTACATCGTCCATGGATTTTTCTCTACAATCTTTCTCTTTTCAACTCTTTTCAGTGAGCGAGAGCCAGTCAGTCAGTTTTTTAACCTCTTTCTCCTCTTTCTTTTCTCTTCTCCCTCTCCTTCTTCCTCTCACCTCAAACTTTTCACTTCAATATCCGTCCCATTTTTCACAGTGTAGCTCTTCGGTCCTCGCCCTTGTTCTCCAACACTATTTCTGGTACTTTCTTCTCTCCTCTTCTCCTCCATTCTCTTCTATTCTGTTCTATTCTATACAATCCCATTCTATGCTATTTCATTGTACACATGATTCCATGACTCTATACATGTTAAAGTGTACACTGTGGAAAAAGTTGGTTCCTCTCTCCTCCTCTCCTCTCTCTTGCTCGTCCATCCAGCCGTCAACATAATAATAATATATAGGTAATGTATAAAGAACTCTCCGATGCTCAGTAAAGAAGGAGAAGAAGAACAGAACCAACTCGACAATTCACAGTTCATTTTAATGTGAAAATGGAAAGGTCTTTTTTTCATCTCTCCTTTTTCTTCCTTCTCTTTTCCTCAAATATTCTCATGAAATTCTACAGAAAAGCACAACTCTTTCCTACTCTTCCTCCCCTTTCCTTTCTCCTCCTCCTCCTCCTCTTCCATAATATAATGTTACAGTACAATACATTTAATACAGTAGATTTTTCTACAGAGAACACACACCCATTTGTATAGGTGTGTGAATTACAAAAGAACAAGTGGATGAAAGTAGTAAAAGTAAAAGGAATGAAAGTCTCTTCGTGTTTCACCTCCTCCAGCACTGCTCACACTCATACTCATACTCATACTCGCTCTCGCCCACTAAATAAAAATCCATCATCATTCATTTCCCTGAGCAATTATATTCATGATTAAAGGACTGTAATTACAAAGGAAATTCTTGCACGCCGACTAAATCAAGAGGATATGATATTAACGACTCTCTCGCTATTCAATTAAATATTAACCTTTCATCCACTCTCGCCTTTTAACTCTCCCTTTAACCATTATCTCTCGCTCTCTTCTGGAATTTGAGAACCATCTCTAATTTCACGTGTACGCAGACAAATGCAAATTCAAATGCTCAGCCTCCTTTTCCCTACTCAACTTTCACAGACAGAGATAAAACATGAACGCATACATTTCCCATTTATCTTGCAGAGAGAGAGAGAGAGAGAGTAGTGGAGAAGAAAAGGAGAAAGGTGCGATGTGATGACGGTGGTTGTCTGCTCCGTGGCTTTTTCGTTATTTTATCTCGTTAATTCCGTCTCTGTCTTATGATTTTAGAGAGCGAGAGAAGTAAAAAAGAATGAAATAAAAATGCAAAAATAATCACGCCTGGATAGAAACGGCATGGCTATATAATTAAAAGCGCACGTATTCCCTCACTCACTCACATGATGTTATATCCACTCATTTAAAGTTATAACCATTTTCCATTTTCTTGTCCTCGCACACCTACACTCTGTACTCTGTACATTATACACTACACTTTATACACGGAGTCCTCTGCCCTTGAACACGTACGTATTTATACATTCAAATATATGATATTCTCCTTTCTACTTTGCCACTGTAATCCAAGATTCCTCAGATCATCAGCATTCACGTTAGAGGATGGCGGCAAGAAAATTCAACTCATGACACTTAATTCATCTACAGCTCAACCTCTATACATATTTATGCATTCATAATCAAACAAAAGCTCATCTCTCGAGCCGAATTTGCCCATTCTTTCACACCGACTCCCAAGTGAAAGCTCTCATCATCATCATCAGCATCAGCATCATGTTATCAATACTGGAATAATAAAGTGAGAGAGTGTGTAAAATATAAAAGGCACACGTAGAAAAAAAGGAGAGTAATCGACAAGAGAATGAGGAACAAGTAAAAAAAAGAGAGAGAGCGGATGGGCATCAAACTGCTCTTCTTTTTGTTCTCTATTTTCAGAGTCGAGTCCTTTCCTCCTTTCTTCTTTCTTGGTTTCTAGTCCATAGGACACTTTCTCATCTTTATCTCGCTCTCCATCTTTCACATGTTGAAGGAATCTAGAATCCAGAATCCACTATAAACTGAACAGAGCAGAACAGAGCAGAACACATACTTGTTCAATGTTCCCATATAGAATCAAATTGTAGACAATGTGGAATAATTTTTTTCACACAGGATTCTCCGAGAAGAAGAGTAAAAAGCTGTAGAGTGTAGAGGAGAAAGGAGTAAAGTGAGTGCAGTGCATTAATGAGAACCCGCAGGAGTCTTTCGAGATCGAGGCAGGCAATTGCACCATGACTTGCAAACACTTTCCTTCATTACGCTCAACGAGTAATTCCTATCTTCTCGGCAGGAGATCAGTAGTTTCTCTTTCTCTGTCTCTATTTCATCCTCATCTCTTTCTCTTTCCTCTCTTCACTCCATAGTCTACGTATTGTATATGTAGTCGCAGCAGTACAAGTCACCGGCTTTGTTGTCCTACACTTTACTCCTTGACTCAATCTCTCTCTCTTTCTCTCTCTTTCTTTCCTTGTGATGCTACAGTTATCGTTATTTCATTCGAAAATTCTTAGCGAGTGAGTGAACAACCTTTGCATCAGAGCACACGCACTCTTGCTTTTTATCCTTTTCTTTGTAGTCGTCATAATGTAGGGTGTACATCAACTATTGTATCTGCATGGAGACTGGAGAATGTAGAATGTAAACTGGCAAGAAATGAACACGTTCTACATTAACGTTTCTCTCTCCTTCTCCTTCTCCGTAATCATAACGAAACCTACCTCCATTCCACTCCCCACTTGTACACTCTAGACACTAGACACAAACAAAGACAGTTGAGTTCACAAGAAACAGAATCAGAACCAGCAGCAGCAACCGCCATCAGTAAGTCAACAATACAGTCAAACACAAGGAGCCCACACAGCGAGCAGAGGAGAGGAGAGTGGAGCAAACAAGTGTATTCTTCTGTACACTCACAAACTCACAAACTTTTGCCAGAAACAAGGACCGAGGAGCAGAAAAAAGGGAGAAAGCACACCAGACACACAAAGGACAGGAGAAAGAGGCAGAAAAAGGACGACACCGTGAAAGAACAAAACCTATGCACTGGCAAATCTTTATGGAAAGATCCAGACCGTAGCAGCAGGTTTCTCTCTCTCTCTCGCTCTTTATCCTTCTTCTCTCTCTCTCTTTCTCTCTTTCTCTCCTCCTCAAGCTCCACACTTGGTTGGCTGGTTCGTTGGTTGGATGGTTGGATGAATGAAAAGAGCAAGCAAAAAATTGATATCATCCCAAATAAATCTTAGCTTAAATTGTGTGGAAAAAATTTCTATGTATATACGTGTAATTATTATACACGGTGCGGTGCGGTGTGTGTGTGTGTGTGTCCCTGTGCTGCAGACTGTAGACATGAGAATGTGCGAGTTGTTGTACACGTACATGTGTGTACCAAATAACTCATCTATTTTATCTCATGCTCACATCTTCCTCTCTTTCCCTTTATCCTTCTAATAGATACATGTGTGTACGAACCAAAATTTCACCCAGATGAACTCCAAAGTCTGCCACTAAAGCAGGAGGAAACCATGTGGATTATATCTGTATCAAATCCACACAAACCTCACAACACACACAACACAGAAGCCAAAACCAAATCCAAGACAGTCTTTTCAGTCCTCTACCTTTTCTGTCTCTTCTCTCCCGGGCACTAATGCACTACTACTTTCTTCTCTTCTTTCTCTGATACACCTCCAACCTACATCCCATTCCCATAATAATTTGGCGGTAAATGATAAATGCACGGGCAACTTTTACTAGTACAATCATCTAATGGAAATATGCCTGTCTCTCTCTCCACTTTTTTCCTTCCTCAGTCTGCTTCCACTTTTTTCACTCACGAGTAATTTTCCGTGTACTCTCTACCGCATCCCAATAATAATAATAGTAATAATGATATTGATAATGGTATTAATAATATAGGTAGTACAAACTCTAATATTTTACCTCCCTTTTTCTTTCCTCGTCCCCTTTTTCCTATTTTCTCCTTTAGCCAACAAACAAGGAACATGAGAAGACGGGGCAAGTCTTCCATCATCCACCGATAATAAGGAGATATAATATATACCCACTCATTCATTTCCTGTCTTTTCCATCCACATCAATTCTCAAACCCGCCAACTCCCGCTCTACACTTTCTTTGTCACTCATTGAGCTCCCGTCCAAAAGACACCTAAGTTTACACCATACAAATCCCTCACTTTTATTTTCCACACCATCATCAGCATCATCAACTAGATGGATCAAAATTATTACCAAGTAAATAAAGTAGAAAAATACGGGAGCAAGTTGATTACAATATCATCATCATCATCATCATGCCAATGCCAAGGATGACGAGTATCCCAAACTTGTTCTCATTTCTTTCCTGTACACTTTTACACATAATATTGATTTGATGGAAAATATGGCAACTTTTCTTAAAAAAGTAAAAAGAAATTTCACAAGTCAGGTAAAAGGACGGGATTTTGTAATATATTATTATACGAGTATTTTATATCAACAACTTTTGAGACTCGGTATATTGAAAATTGAAAATACTGGGGAAAGTTGTAGAGTACACTATACACTATGCACTAAATACCTTTGTACACAAAGTTTGAACCATGTTTCAAAAATGGAACGAGTGATGGTGCAGACTGGAGGAGAAAAGGGATATAGGAACAAATCTAGAGTGAAAGTTCCGAAGAGGGTATCAAATTTCAAATATATGCATCTACAATCTACAATCTGCAATAGAAACGAAAGTAAGGCAGGAAGAAGAAGGAACGGGAGAATTAGAGAGCGAGTCTCGATTCAACCTGGTTTGAAATACTCTTTCTCTCCGTCTCCTTTTCCGTCTCCTTCTCTGTGAGTCTCAAGTTTAGTTTGCTTCTCCTGTTCATGGATGAAAAATACATGGTGATTTACTAGCTCTTAATGCACTAGGCAAATCTTGGGAGCTTTACTTGACTCACTCAAACACACACACACACAGTCAGACAGAGAGTCAGCCAGTCATGCAGAGGAACTTGAGAAGTAGGGAAGGAGAGAGAGAGAGAGAAAATCCAACTTTATGAAAAGCACCTCCACAACTTGAGGCTATAATAAAGTGTAATTTTATTGCTTACAAAACCTTCAGATTTCTCAACGTTCTCTCCCTCTTTTACTACCACAATACACTGTACACTGTACAGAAAGGACTATAAACTATATATAAGCCGAAGGAGGTACGTTCTCTCACACACACTCACTCCTGACGGACGGACAGGAAAGGAAAAGGTACGGCTGGAATCAAGGAATATTATACGTGATGATCTATAACTGAAATATGTACGTTCCTTTCCTTCCCTCTTATACTGTAGAGGAGTGGAACAGTAGAAAAGTACAAGTTGAAGTAGAACATCCTCACAATTCCAAGGCTGCACAATGTAGAATGTAGAATAGTCCTCTATTGTAAATTTCCCCTAGAAAATTCTACACACAACTTGAAAATATTCAACATTTACCATTATATAATATACATAGAAAAGTGGGCATGTATTATATTCCGTGAATTCAAATGTGCAAGTCTGTCCTTTCCTTATACATTTTCTCAATTTGGCTTCCCAACAACAACAACAAAAACAACAGCAGCAGCAGCTCCAAAGTAAAGTTAAGTTAACTTTAGTCTTTGGGGCAAGAAGAAGAAGAAGTTGAAAGATAGGAAGGTAAAATAATGCCAAGAAAGGTGAAGGGAAGTGAAACGTGAAGGATAATATAACTCGGGAGTCATGCCTTTTCTTCTTCTCCGTCTTTGGCTGTGGACTGCCTTAAGGATCAACTTTGTGCATTTATCAAGAAGCATAAACTGAAACTCCCTTGTTCTTGGCAAATGGGTCTGTCTTCCCCCTCTCTCTCTTGTTAAATGTTACACAAAATACACGACATGGATCCCAATAAGGGAAACGGCAAAGGTGAGTGTACCTAAACAGCAAACACTAGGCATGTAAAATGGTAAAATGTAACGAACCAGTGAGGAGCCAGGACTCTGGATCTGGATTTTCCAAGAAATGGTCGGTGGATAAAATATAAATTATAGCCTATGCGACACCACTTTAAACTCACTTCCCCAAAAACTCGTAAACATTCACTCAGTCATCCAAACTCCAAAACTCCAAACTTGGCCTTAATCATCTAGAAAGTCCTACAAGATTATGCATGAGACAGCATCTCATGCATTTCACTCATCTTCACTGATTCCTTATTCATAACAAATAAAAATCCCCATGGACCCATTTCATAATTACAGCAGTCGACTTTTGTATTTTGTTCCAGTCACACTTTTACGGCTATAAAATATAAAAAGATATTGGATGAGATAAAAGACAAAGTCATCTTTGCAACATGTTTGATTGCAGATAGTTATTGTTATTACAATAATAAATAAATTGAGAAAATCTGTTCAATGTTGAATGAAATGGAAGAGCGAAAATATCTACAAAGTAACATTTCCTCCTCTGACTCAACATCAGAATCAGGTTCAGAATCAGACAATTATCAGTTTTGGAAGGAAAATTGAGGAAAAAAGTAATGGTTCATCTTGATCCTCTGCATCCTCATTCCTAATCTGTCCTTTGAATTGGAATGGACTGAAACAACGGAGAATCAGATTGGTTGATTCAAGTGGTGGGGATTTTAGTTAAAGTTGACTTGATTCCGATAGACAGGAACAAAGGACAAACGGAGGAACGAAGAGGGAGTGAAACGGGAGCAGAAGAACAAGAGAAAAAAAGGAGGAATCTACAGTGGAACCTAAAGAGAGAAAGAGAGATCTCCTGTTGGTTGGTTAGGAGCAATAGATGCATTGATGTGCCCTTTGGGAGAGCTTGCTTCCAAATTATTGTCTTGAATCCAAGTCGGTGACGTTTTCATGTCCCAGTCTTTCATCGACTACATTCACTACACTCTACACTCAACTACACGGGTTCACTTTACTCCAATTCTTCCTCTTTCTGCTATCACCAATTGCTCCGCACTATTCCATTCTACTACTTTACTCAACTACAACCACTCGGTTCTCCATTCTCTATTCTCCCAGTCTATTCTACACAACATACATACTCCTGATTGGTACACAAAAGCCACAGAAGTACTCGCTCTTTCTCTCTCTCTCTGACTGGTTTTACAACAATTGTAGAATCCACAAATTTATGTGTAGCTTGTACAAACACAAGATAATACGTATACCTATCTAAAAACATGGTTCAATTCATACTCCGAGATTCAATTCCATCCAACAGAGAGAGAGAGAGACAAGTGGAGTCAGTAGTTTCTTCTTGCGATTATCCCAGATAACATGAACTCGACTTGATACTCGCGGCATTTTGACTCTCTCTTGAAGCAATTACATGACTACTTACAACTGCCACGATGACTCGATCCTCTTCTCTCTCGCTCCGTCTTTCTGTTGCTCGAACAGTAATTCTGCATCATTGGAACATGGAAGAGAAGCACGTAAACTGGAGAAGCGGGACAATGCATATTTGGCTGTTATAAGTGCATGTGGATTCAATTGTACGTGGAATTGCGGAAGGAATGAGCCAGCTAAGTTATATGGGCTATCGTAACCATTTGCTATTTGCTTTACTTTTCCCTACCAATTGTAAGACTTTCTGCCCATTTCATCCTCTAATAACACAACATCCAAAATGATGCACGAGCAGGCCGAGGACGGATAGATGGAAAATGGAAACATAACCCACCTAATACGTAAACCTCGAGAGGAGCCATTATTACTACATTACACCAAGTTACTTCCTCCTTCCCTCCATTTCATCCCACTCCACTCTCTGTCTCTTTCTCTCTCATGCCAACGGCCAACGGCTCATCCTCCAAACTCTAAACTCTAAACTCGCTCAAAAGTCCAAACCAACCACAGAAACGAAACCCACAACAGAACAACGAATATTATTACATATTATTATCAACTGCAAACTGGAAATTCGAGACTCCAGTCTCCAGTCTTTGCCAATCCAACCAAACGGAATATTACAGCACAATACAAAATACAATAGAACGGAATGGAATGGAATGAAACGAGTGAAATGCGAGTAGGAAATCGGAACTGAGGCGAGACCCCATTGTACTCACATTCCGCCGTCAAAATGTCAGAAATCTGGCGACTTTTTCACTATAAATTTCATCTCATTTACAATAAAAACCCCACACAACAAACTACAAAATCCACATGAAAACCCCCAACAAGATCCACAAAAATAAAGACAAACAGGGAAAAATAAAAAATAGAAAAAAGAACAAGAGAACCTCCAAAGAAAGAGAAAAAACTCGAATCTCTCTTGAAGAAATCTCTTAAAAAATAAATAGAAATGAAAGAAAGGAATAAAGAAGAAACCAGTTGCCATTTCAACTAACAACCACCGGACAAATGAGGACGAGAGGAGCAGCAAACAAGTCTGCCAAAAATGACTAAAAGAATACACTAGAGTTGTCTTGTTATTATTACATTCCAGTCTCTCTTTTCTCTTTTCTCTGTTGGCTATTCTGTTCGTTTCTGCAGCAGTTAACTGTATTGACAATCATATTAAATTATATTATATTTCATTGGAGAGGAAACTTGTGTGCCACTTGTAACGACTTCCTCTACCTCATTTCAAATGAAAAATAGAAATTTTCTAGGAAATGATAATTACATTTTTGACAACTATCTGTCCCTCCTCCTCCTCCTCCTCCCCCTCTTCTACAACTTGCATTATCCTATTAAAATCTCTCTCCATCTCATCTTCAAGACAAGGGACAGTAGACAGTAGACAGTAGCACAATAGAACATTATATCCAAGTTTCAATTCACTACACAAACGCATTATGAAAATGTGACAATTGACAATTCCCTACAAAACATGTACATAGGACTAATATTTTTCATAGAAAATCCCCCAACCACTCCAGCATATTCCAGCATCACAACAATAATCATAATCACAACAATGACAAGGGCAAAAATAAAATAAAGTGAAATGAGTTACCGGGACCGCCTATTCTGTCTACAACTGAAAATAATACTAAAAATAATAATAATAATATTTGAGAGTGTTATGCATTTATTAGCAAGGAGCAGAGCGAACAAGGACAGTAATATAAAATATGCGCAATCTCTGGTATTAATTGACTAAATGGCTAAATGGATGAGAGGACCCTTCTCCTCCTCTTCTTCTTCTTCTCCTGCACGTATGCAAGAGAATTAGTGCGTGTACTATATACTATGGGATTGTAAGTGTTACAACAGACTAAATACTAAATATTATTATATTCCTGGAGCAATGCATACACAATACACAATGATATAAATAAATAAATAAAATAGGTAAAGTTCATTCCATTCCTCGTGTAATCTTCCATACTTTCAACTTTCAACAAGGTCCAGAATAAAATGAATAATAATAATAATAATAATAATAATGAGAGAATATATTATTATTCTCCATCTACTTTTCTGCTCTTGTCATCTCCTCATATCCCATATAGCAACCCGAGCCCATAAATATGATAATATTATTAATGATGATTCCAGTTCTCCGTCTACTCTCTACTCATATTCCCTGCACAACTACACATGATATTCATTTACAATTTATACTCTGTAATTTGTATCCCATATACCTACATATCTAAACCTCTATACCTATTTATATTTCATATAAGGCGGTTCATCTACAATCCAGAATGTACATGAGTGGATCCATACAGATAGTTTATATTAATTCACTTAAGTGCTTTATTGCCTGCCCCCACTCCAGTTTGCCCCGCTCATTTTTTTCATTTTCTCCTCTTAATAAATTCCCTGGCTGGCTCATTCGCCTCCTCATTTACATGTTCTGCCGGTACATAAACAGGACGAGTAAGTAGTTCTCATCCCGTATAAAAATGTTCTCACTCTCTCCATCCCACTTCTCCTCCGTCTTTTGCATAACATTTCACCGTCATTATTCCCATTACGCATCCATATTCCATGTACATTCCACATTCCCTATTAGACCCTCCACAACACAACACACACAGCACACAGTCCATTTGCATACTCTACATAACCTAATATGGTAAAATATAATGAATTCATATGCTCTCAACTTCCAACAAACCTCCGTGTGTCTGCCAAATACCAAATTACTTGCAAACCCAACCATACTAGAAAAAATGAGAACAAGAACAAGACAAAGGACGAGACAAAGTGTGTGTGTGTGTGTTCATTGTTCATTGTGTTTCTACTGAACCAAGATGAATTTGTGGCGGCATTACAATGTGTACAGTGTGTACATTGTCTATTTTGAAGTCATCAGAGGATACTTGGAAAGTTTACACACATTTTTACATAGATAAATACATAAATAGATGAGTACAAGAGGAGAGGAGAGAAGAGGAGTGACGATGAGTGTTAGTTTGGGTAAGAGTGTTAGCTATGCAAAAATGAGGTGAATTTAATAGCAACGCAATTTCAAAGTTGATTATCATCCAATTTGCATGAGATAGTTACAAAATGTTCATCTATTTATTATCCCGTTCTCTCATATTCCCTCATATTCCTTCTCCTCCACTCTCCACTTGTTCTTCCTTCAAAGAAATATTAATAAAAATAAGAGGAGAGAGAGAGAGAGGAGTTGTCAATGGATAATGTGAAAAGGGGAATGAAATGAGGTTGGAGCAATCAAATCTCTCTCTCTCTCTCTTGCTTTCTTCCTACACTCGAGTCTCGAGTTTAAACTACGACGGAGATGAGCTACATCCTAAGAGGAGACACCTTCTTCCATCATGTAGTTGTAGTTGATACGAAATGGATGGATGGATGGATGGATGTGCGATGTGAGGGCGCATCAAGATGGTGAGCAAGTAGCAAGTTGTAGTCGCATTAACTGGTCATAAAATAAAATCACTTGTGACTTCGACTCTTGTTAATGGAGAAAGGAGGAACACATATCGGGAAAAGCGGAAACCTACTCAAACTTTCAACCCGTTCCGTCACCTACTCCCCACTTTCAACTCAAAACAGTCTCACAAGTCCATTTACCCTTATTTTATACACAGAGAGGCAATGAACAGAAATAGGCCGAGACTTAAAATTTTAGCCGCAATAATAACATTAAATCTACAGTCAATGGGCCTCAAAATAACAAATATCCATTTCCATTTGGCAACCCAGCCGCACTCAAAACTCAGCTGTGACGATTTAACATTAGGTAAATGTAAATGCAAAGTGCAGAGTGCAAAGTTGCAAAGTGGTAAAATAGGCCCCAGCACTCGTCATGTCACTCTACACCAGATACACAGACACACAGAGAAAGTCGTCAGACAGACGGATGCAAATAAACAGGCAAACGGGGTGAATGGCGCTTTTATTTCTTCACCCTCCTTCTCTTTCCTCTTCTTCTCCCTTCTCCTCCTTCTTCCCTTTGAACGTAATACTGAGCATTGAACAGTGAACAGTGAAGAGTGAACACTAATACAAATTAAAATTCAGTGAGGCTCACGTAATCTTTAATCTCGTTTGAAAAAGGGAGGGGAACTAAAAACTAAACCAATCCCGGACAATGTTATGCTATTTTACATGCTACGCCATCAAAATGACAATAATAATACAGCAAATGGTGCACATGTAAAAAAATCCCCGAGCATTTCAACTCGACAAACAGCCCAAACAGCCAAGTTATGACAATGATTGAACGACTTAATGTGTAATAGGTGAACATTGAACATTGCCTTGAGATCCACTCATAAGCACACACGTATAATTTCAGTGCTTGTTAACAGGAGGATGATTCGTTTTATGCGTAAGGAAGGGAAATGGCTCATCTGTAAATTGTACACTGTACACTGTAACTGTTGTAGGTAGTAGGTGGAAAGGAAGGGGAAGTGCGGGAGAGAGGAAGAGAGGGCAATGAATCATCAATGAATGATTAGAAGAGGATGAGGAAGCGGAGAAAGGAGAAGGAGCGTGGAAGTGACTATGCACATAAAATTACAAGATCATTAAGTGATCCAGGTATAATGAATGAATGGATGGATGAAGAAATGCTCAGCAAGAAACCGTTTAGTTTAGATTGCTTACAAGTTTTATGAGGTTCATGGGGCTGTAAAGATAAGGAGGAGAACAAGAACAAGTAGAAGATACACATGGCCAACAGATGAACAAGACAAGACAAAAGGAGATGGGGAAAATCCTCTTTCTTTTCCCTTCTTTCTCCTGCTTGTTTTACTCTCTACACGGCAGATACACGGATCTCCTATATAATGGAACGCAGTTTCTTTCACTTTCCCCTCTGCAATCCCATGAACAAACCAAACGGACGGAAGGAAGGAGAAAGCAAACAAAAAGAGGTATTTATGGACTAGGTATATATTTCTTTCCTCCTTTCCTCCTTTCTTGTGGAGGTAGCAAAGATTCTGGATTCTAGATTCTGGAGGAATTCTCGGGGAAAAAGCACCAGTCAGAATCAGAATCAGAATCAGAGCTATGAAATGGGAAAAGAGTTTTCGTTTAAGAAGAAAGAGAGAGAGAGAGAGAAGAGAAAGGGAGAAGTGACTGTAGGTGTTATTGCAATAACGATGGATCGGTGTAGGTAGAAGAAAAAGACAGTCCATTCCCGTGAGTACAATAGTGAGACTGTAAGTTGGAGGATAAATAGCCTATTATATGGCTGGATTGGCAAAATAAGGAATCAACGAGGACGAACAGATTCCCACTTTGGGGAGTCAAGACATATGTACCACACATGCGGAGGCCTCAATCCACACACTTCCACTTCCACATCCACATCCACACAGAAACAAAGTATTATCCGGACAAAGAGACAATCGGAAAGGAAAAGGGAAAGAAAATGCCAAATCCAAATCCAAATCCAACCAAAAACCAACACGGAGGAAAAGTATAAAAGAGGAAAAAAAGAACCAGAATCAGGTCTCTTTCTCACTCTCTCTCCCACTCTCTCTCTCTCTAGACTCAGTCACAGCTATTTTCTATTTTCTATGTCAGTGGTTGTATACCTATTTCCTTCCCTCTTTTTTCCTACCTCTTCTTTTTTCTCCGTTATATTGCTATCTCTCTTTCTACTTCTATCTCTGTCTTCTGTCTCTGTCTAGTCTACTGACTGCTTTTGGTCGTCCATCCATCCATCCATCCCATTTGAAGCAATATGTTCTCATTTCAGCCGAGTCAAACGAGTCGGGCTAAACTGTCCCTCTGGTCCAGCGTCCACGTGAACAAAACGCGGAAAGGACAGTATCTCACGTCAAGACAAAAACAAAGAGGATCCGCCGACTTTCCTCCACTTTGTCTCCAGATACCTTCCGCCACCATCCTCCGTCTTTCACCTCATCCTCTCTCTCTCTCGCCATTCCTTTCCAGTCGACACAATTCATTGTATACGTGAACAAGACAGCCGTAGCATACTTGACTACTCTTAGAAACACGAAACGATCCAGTTCTACATTCTACATCCAGCACATATCCATTCACAGAGAGGAAAGAGAGGAAAAGAGGAAAGCGAACAAGCACAAGACGTCTCAAGGAAAGAAAAAAAACAAGAGAAAAAATCTGTGTGTGAGAAAAAGAAGATGGTGTGCCAGAATCAGAACTAGAGCGGGAAAGACAGGGAGAAGAAGGAGAGTTAGATGGAGAAAAATGATAGTCATTCATGTCCGGTCTTCTCGGGCTCTCTCTACCTTTCTCAAGGTGGGCCAATCTGTTCCCCTTCCATTTATTTCCAAAAACGTTCTGTCCTCTTCTGCCATGTCCATTTCACTTCCCCCCCTCTCTCTCTCTCTCCTCTGCCCACTCTACACATTTTTCACATTTTATAATACTTTCTCCTCTCCCTGTCAAGCACACATGTACACCTACTCACAACCTACACGGACACGGACAAGGATGAAACTACATGGAGAAGAAGAGGAGGAGCAAGAGGACGATGAAAAAACCAGGATGCTCCGACACAACACCTTATCTCCTCCGTCTTCCTCCTGCTCTCATCCCATCACTCACTCACTCACTCACACACAACCCCACCTTATTTCCTCATCCACTAATGTCCATCTCCCTGAGTGAACCACCACTTTGCTACACTTTACTACATATTTATTAATGCATCTCCCCATAATACCTAGCCAAAACCCACATTTTTTATCATCTTGAAATCCTCAATCTCATACTCACACTCACTCTCACACATTACTTTCCCACACACTTTCCTACTTTCATTTATTTAACTTACCACCAGAGTACACGTACTAATTTCCCATCTCCCATCTCCACACTCCTGTCTCCCATCTTACTCGCTCTCCTTCCTTTACAGAACACAATAAAAAATCCTACGGTGACAAGTCAACAATACCCAGTTCTAATATGAAAAGTAAATAAAAAGCTCCGCACACTGCAAATTTACTGATTAGACAACGGTGAGAATGGTGGATGGACGGAGCTCGGAGGAACATTGCGGATATTACTAATTCATCTGCCTTTGATAAATTTGAATAGGAAAAGAGTGTATTGGAAATTGCATTAAAATTCTATCGAGGCTGTCAAATTAAAGTGAAATTGGATATTATACAATATACAATCGGTTTATGATGATGAAAGAGAGAGGTTATTAGCTATTGTCGACTTCCGTGTCCTCGCCTTGCCCATCCTCCCTTCACAGCAACTAAACAATGAATGAACCCAATCCAATCCAATCCAATCCAATCCAATCCAACGTATGGGATGAAAAAAAGGGAAAAAATGATTGGTAGACAGAAGGAGCGTGTAGAAATTACACACATGTGCATAAACGGATAGAAACGATGGATCCAGCATCCATTACAGAGGATTAATAACAATGAAAATGAACTTTATACCGGGATAAACTCTTATTCCTCCTTTCTTTCCCTTTTCCATGAGCATAGAATAGATAGATATTAGACAGAATAATATTTTATACTTGCACCATCCACACCACGCACTAATATCATCCTCGTGCTTCTTGTACGGTATGGAACGGTATGGAATTCCAAATTCAGACTGAAAAGCAGGTTGAAGGAAAGTGCACAATGCACAATCTACAATGTACAGGTATAGACTATAGACCATAGACCATATCATACAGACTATATACGAGTGTGTGTATTTATTGATTGAGCTGAGGCTAAAGCAAGTGCGGATGATGAGTACAATCACTTGATTAATGATGGGTTCCACTGAATTTGACGATGCTAAGCCTATTCCACGGCAACGGCAATAGTCAGCCCAGATAAATAGGATTAAAAACGAGGGGATTTCCATCTTCCTCTTTCTCTCCCTCCTTCCATCCGCATCACATTCCTTCCTCATATTTCCACCCATACAACTTATATCATCATAGTCCACCTTTTACTATTGTTATTTAACACACAATCAAAAACCCTACACCGCCTATACAAAGTTGTGCATCTTGTACATTGGAAATTGAAAGCTAGAGAAAGGAACGTATTTTATGTACAAATATAAATACTAAATACTAAACACAAGGATATTCTTAAACCCATCAAAGGTGCTAGAAAATATGATTTATAAAATTTATAAAATTTGCCTACTCTCCCTCCGCATTAATAATTTACACACGCACGTTCTCCAAAGACAAGAGAGGAAAAGGTAGCTAGTGCGTAATGCGTAATAGTTTGGGGTCTGTGGTCGTCATCGTCAGTTTCTGACATTCCACTCTCTTTTTCATTTCCATATGATTCTCTCTCTTTCTCTCTTTCCACCACGCCAATCTAAATGTGAATGAACATGTCTCATAAAAAATAAGCATAATCATAATGACTGGAAACTGGAAAAATCCTCATCCCAATTGCCAATCTTCACCCTCTCTTAACCAAACTCTTCAAATTCAAATTCAATCCATTTCATTTCATTTCAAGTTCCCTTGATGACTGCAAGAGAAAGAGAGAGGGAGAAAAATGAGACCGAGGTTGGGAAATGTGAAACATGTAATGTGACGAATTCACCGTGTGGCAGGAAAGGACAAGTAGAAAAAAATCCATCCAAACCTCCAAACTCCATCCTCCAAACAGTCGTTTAGTTTAATGGAAAGTGAGTGAGAGGGAAAAGTTGTTTTTTTCTGTTGTGTGTGTTGTGTTGCTTGAAAATGTGGATTTAATGTGTTTCCTATTTGCAAACGGATACTAAAGCAGAGAAATGTATGTTTATAAATAAATTGAATGCAGAGGTGATGGATGTGAGCAAAGTGTGTGTATGACGAGAGAGCGAGAGAGAGAAGAGAGAGCCATTGGCATCCAGATTACTTGTTGTAATCATGTTAATATTGATCTTGATGTTGCTGATGATGATGCGAGTGAGGTTGCTGCCGTGTGGATGTTGGATGATGAGTGAGTGGCTAAGAGCGGGACTAAGAACCATTCTCTATTACATTGTACCAAACTAAACTCAGCTCAACTACGTATGTCTTCAAGTACAAACCGTGTCCCGATTTCCTACTCTAAACTTGACTTTCCCCCTGCTCTGCTCTGTCTTTTCCCTTTCCTCGATTCTCGATTCTCGAACCTCGACTCAATCCACAGAAACTGGAGCGATTCATCCTGTATGACCGTGTTTAAAATGCGAAAGAAATAATAAAATCCTGAAAATGACACGCGCATATAAATTGAAATGAAATCGTGCGTAAAATATGTCCTGATGGGCGCTCTCTATCTCTTTTATTCCAGCTCCCGCCACACACACATTCAAGCACATTGCCACTGCTTTGCTTTGCTCTATAGGTAGAAAAATCCTAATGGAGTGTGTCAGATTCCATCTTATGTAAAAGTATGGAAGGCTCTTTACTCTGCCGCTCACTCGATTCATCCGCAATAAACACACCATCCCCGAATATGCATATCATCTGCATCCAGATCCAGAATCACAAGTCACAGTGACTCTACATTTTATCCGCCGCCTCCTATTTACTATTTACACACGTCATTCTGAAACACTACAAATCCCACATTCCTCATCCACAGCAACCCAAAAGCCAAGGAATAAATTACTTAATATTAAACAAAAGTCAACACTCGTACAAACAGGTCCAGTCTCGAGTCTCGAGTGATTAAACTCGTAAACTTTTACACTTTGAAAAGGAAGAATAATCCTTGTTGATACAATTATATAATTTCTCTTGTTGTGCCTCATTCGATATTCAATTGATTGCGAGAGATTTTACAAAATCCGTCTGCTCTCTACTTGTCTGGTGTCTAGTGGTTGTTTATTATTTTGAAAAGGAGGACGAGGATAATGCAAAGAGTTGTGCAATGTACAATGTACGAGAATGACGTGAAGAGTCAATATGAAAGTAAATCGATTGATAGGATTTTTATATTGAAGTGAACTTCAAGTCGAGTCGACTTGAGCTGAGTCGAGTTGAGTCGAGTCAAGTCAAGGGAAGAAAGGAAAAAAGGGAAAAGAAGAATAGAATGAGAAGGGGCAATAAATCCTACCTTTGTTGAACTCTTACTGATCTGATCTGCCTCATCTCTCTCTCGCTCTACGGCGGATTTTCCTCCTTATTTTTTCACTCGAGTCAGTTTGATAGCGGAACAACAAAAATATATCTCCGTTCATCACACACATAACTGAAAAACCTGTCTTGAGACTTGAGACTTGCGACCAAACAGCTCACATTGATTCATTTCACGAGTGTCAGTTCTGCTCTTTCTCCTTTTATTCTCCTTCTCCATTCAAAAGACAGACGAACCCTCCTCCATTTCTCTTCCTCCTTTTTCTCCTTCCTGTCCTCCTTTATTTCATTTCATTTTTAAAGCAAAAAACCAGCTCTTCCAAATGCATACACTTTCCTTACTCTTCTCCATTCATGAGAAACACAGAAGAATGGGAAGGAATAAACCAAAAACCAAAAGTCAAGGAAATATTGAAAAATATACAATACGCTGAGTTGCTGCTGCTATAAATATTATTACAAAGTAAATAATACAAAATGAAAATAATGTAATAATATCCCAACATTTAAGGACAGGAGAAAAACTGTCCTGTATTGTACAAGTATGTGAGTCCTTTGTGTTTGTGATGGAAAGGGAAAGGAGGGAAAAGAGCAGAAAATCAACAAACCACAGGAACACGGTTGACGGTGAACGGTGAATGAATAAAGGAAACTGGCAAACAGAACCTGCTCAAATGTGTGTGGAAAATTCTCACCGTAAACACTTGAGAGAATCATTCTCCACTCCTTCTCTTTCCCTTCTCAAACAAGGAGCAAGGAGTGAAACCGCCATGTCGGAGTATGAAAAACGTAATCCCGGGAGAAGATAGGTAAACCAATAGGAAACCAAACCGCAGCCCAAACAAGTCAGTCAACCACACAAAGGGCTTACGGAGCAAGAAAACTAAAAGTTATTGAATCATTTTTAAACGATTGAATCTATGAGAAAGGAAGGAGGAAGAAAAGGACTGGATTGCCGACATCTTATCGCTGTCAAATGCACGCTTTATTGGCTTTCATCCCACAGCCTCTCTTTCTTTCAACGGTGAACAGACACTCAACACTCAACTTTCTATTCCTCTCCTTTCCCTTCAACATTCCACCTCTTTCTACTTTCTACACTCCAGTCCAACATGCTCCTCATACACACATTCCGTCACCCTATTTTTTCCATACTTTCCCCTTTTTTACACGGATCACATGCACAATTTACATGTGAGACAGACGGAATATTACGGGACGGGAACTTATATTGCAGAATAATATGCTAACAACAATAAAACCCGCAAGTCCCACGGAAATAAAACATGCCAATAAAAAACCACGTAATCTGGTTCCTTCATTTCACAAAGGAGTGAAAAACAAGAGGATTCAGTCAATCATACGCCTCTAAAGTCTAAAGTCTACAGAGTTGTCGAGAGAAGAAGAAAAAGGCAAGGAAAGAAAGATGGAAAGATGGAAAGATGGGTGGCAGCAAACGGTTGATGGCATATGATTCACCCCTGGGATTCCGAATATGGACTCGTTTTATTCTTTTGATGAGGAGCAGAGTGGATTTGCGGCTACCTTTTCCCCTTTTGTAGGTGCAAGAGGATAAAAAAGTGGTTGTAGAGAGTCCAAAGAGAGTGGAGAGAGTGTAGTAGATGTTTATGGGATGTGGTGGAAACTTTTCCTGTTTGCTGCTGGTAGTGAGCAACAACTTTATCTGGTGGGTCATAACCATATCAATCCGTGTGTACACGGGCAGAAGTAGACGGAGGAAAGAGAAGAAAGGAGGAGATGACGAGGAGGATGATGATAATAATAATAATACCATTGAGGATGAACAAGTAAGGTAGCATGGAGCAAGAGAAGATAAGAGCTTGTTTGTACAGTCAAGGTAGCAATTCTCCAGATTTTATGATCCGTGAAAGAGCTTGAATCTCAACTCAACTCAACTTTGGCCCAAAAGATTCTACCTTTTCCCTTCCGTTCTCCTCCTCCTTCTCTCTCTTCTCCTCGTCCCTATCCCATCCTCTCTTTCTTTCATGAATATAAATACACATGCAAATACAATATCTTTCCTTCTTTCCTTCTTTCTCCGAATGCCTCAATGTCCTCGAGTTGTCTTTCTCCTGGCTGGTCGTCATTCCAATCCTTCTCATCATTCCCAAGACAATTTCACAGCCTCTTTCTCATACGCATAACATTATCCGTACTAGAAACTCTTAATACCAGAGGATATGATATCATTCAAACTTACTTATACAATATAAAAGTACTTTTGTCCAGCCCACCAACAAACAAACTAGCAAACAAATAGAGGAAAAGAAAGGACAAATGATGGCAGAAAAGTAGTCAAGAGACCAAAGATGTACATGAAGGACTATCCCCAACTTTTTTGGCTACATTTATAAACAATCAAGGAGAATGAAAATGAGAAGGAGGAGGAGAAAGTCTCATCCCATCCCATCTCATCCCAGTCTCGTATAATCTCTAATCTCTTTGCTCATCTATCCCTCGCTCGCTCGCTCTCTCACTATCCCAAAACTCAAAACTCAAAAACACTCAACTTTTCTTGATTTCTCAATTGTTTTAATTATCTAGTTGAACCGTTTTAGTCGGCAGAGCGTCCCTCCAGACTCTAGACTCTCACTAACTCATCCCAATTACATGTACAACCTACAAAATCCCAAACTCTTCAGACTAATAGAGAAAAGAGATTTAGAAAATTTTAAATCCAACTTGTGCACAAGTAAAGTGCGGATCCTAATGTCTTTACTCTCATTTCATTCCCCACATTTCCTTCACCAACAATCCAACCACTGCCTACAAAATCCACCATCCACTATCCACTACATGAACTGAGTCAAGTTCAATTTGAAAAGAGCAGTTTCTCCTCTTCTTCTTCTTTTAGACCAAACCCAAAAACCAAATAATAACAAGAGACAGATCGGAAAAGAGTTGATACAGACAAACAAACATGTACAAAGTAGAGAGTACAATCTGTCCATTTATAAACACTTGTTCTTCTCATTCCCATTCTCTCTTCCCTTCCTACAGCTGTATTCAGGATTCAATGAGCAGTTGAGAGAGAGAGAAATGATAAAGAAGTCAGATTCTCAGTCACCAAGAACGGGCGAAATTAAAAGACGGAGGAACAAGTTTAAAGCTTTTCTAATTAAATATAGTCTGATGGCTGGGTTTGGTTTGGTTTGGTCTCTGCTCTTCTCTCTCCAATTTCTCTCCTTGTTTGTTGTCTCAATGCCTTTTCATTGAATAATCATCATGAGATTTAAAGTGAGAGAGAAATAGAGAGGACCCGAGTGCGCCCAGACCAACCAAGAACAACCCAGAGCAGCCTGTCTTCATTTTACAAATATACCGACCAAAAACCCACCAAACCTAAATCGGAAACCAAGAATTCCTCCCAGAATTAAATCAACTCTTTCTTTCACTTTCCCTCTTTCTTCTTTCTCCTCCACAAAATTATACATACACACATATGCAACCACTCCAAACTCCACTCTCCACACACTCATAACGAGTGAACGACTTCTCCACTCTCCACACACACACTCTAGTCTTCTTCTCAACCAAATTCAAAAGAAAATGACTCTGCATTCACTCACCACTCGTGTTTAAACTCCTCTTCATCAACATGAGAATAGAATGGGGCAGAATGAGACAAAGTAAAAGACAAATCAAGACGGAGGAGAAGAAGAGGACGGCGAGATGAATGAATTTTGTATAAAATAATATCAATTCACTTGGAAGAGAGAGAGAGAAATCCACCATTTTCACTTTTCACACAGAGTCATTCCACAGAGAGTCGAGACTCGAGAGTCGTCTTATTTCTTTAGGTATTTCAGAATTTCATGATTCATCATCATTATCATCCTCATTTTGTCTTAATACAGTAAGAAGAACAACTTTCCTCCTCTCATTCCCTCATCATCATCATTCCCTCCTTCTTCTTCCTCCTCTTCTATTCTTCTCCAGTCTTAATCAACTCAAGACAGACTTCTCTAAACACTTTTGAACGTCACAGGCAAAGAGGATGATAACTTTTACTCTGATTCACAATTCTTCTCATCATTTCATTCTACCTACACCTTTCACATTTAGCCATTTTCAGTCAAATCCCTTGCACTACTCTCAACTCTCTACTCTCGCACTGTCTACTGTCTATCATATCAAATCAGCAGTTATTTTTACCCTCATTCTAAATCTAAATCTAAATCCAAAGCCGTATTTTCTTCTGCTACACATATTTATCATCTGTGATTTTAGCCAGACAAATTTCCTTTTTTAACCCATATAATTTTGGATTTTGACGTAAAGAAAGCGACGGGAAAATTAGAGGAATGAGATGAGACATGCTCACTTTAGAACAATTGTACTTTTTATGTCCAACTGCACCTTGTGCCTAAATCCAAAACGACGGAGAAAAAGAAGATGATGAAGATGAAGGTGGAAGGATGCGGCATTAGGAGTTGAGTTGAGTCTCGAGTGTTCTCACTGCTTCCCTGCTGTGCTCATTTATGTGCAACAGACTAAATTTTTGAAACAAAAGACTGGGGAGTGAATGGGAGAAGAGAGAGAGAGAGGATGAGGATGAAGGAGCGAGAGGAAATGAAAGGAATCAACAGAGAGAAAGAGAATCAAGAGAGTTAGTTTAGTTTAGTTTAATTTGGGTCTTATGCATTCCTCCTTGCCTTTTCTTTCAAATTGAGATTCAGCACTGGTTTTTCAGCAACTTTCTTTCTCTCAGCCTTCACTTGACGTTCAGAGAAGCGCGCGAGGAGGGGGAATTTCAGAAAGCTACAAGACGCGGCCTATAAATACATATATCTAAAATGCACAAGTGAACAGAGTTGAGTTGAGCTGATCTGGGCACACACTGAGAAGGCAAATGGAGCAGGAGGAGGCAGTGTGAGTGCAGTGAGCCAGCAGGAGAAAAGTCAAGAACAAGAAGAGAAGAGGACCGTCTCGTCCCTGACGATGATGAAAGGTTGGCAAATTAATTATTAGGATAAATTTTTTCTCTCCCGAGAGTGAGGAATGGAGGAGCTTTTAATTAAAAAATTAACATGCACACACTTTTTCTCTACAGTCAAATGCACACACACAGTCAGTTCCAAGAAGGAGAGGAAGAGAGAGAGAAACAAAGTATGCATCATCATGCACAAGTTCAAGTTGAATTTGCCATGCTTTAATACGCCGCCCTTCCCTTTTTTCCCTCTCACTTGTTCTCCTCGCATGGAAAAGACAAGAGAGACAAATTGAAACAAATTGTGTACGACAAAATGACAAAGGTATGATTTTTCACCCAGACATCAACTGAAAATAGGCACTTGTCTTCCCTCCCCATTTAAAACACGACGACGACAGACACACACACACACACACACCGAAAACCAAGGAGCACAACGCTCAACTCAACTCAACTATAAGCAGTTCTGACATAATCATTAATTAATTTGTAGGATTTGATGAGTCCCTTTCTTTTTTCTCCCTTTCTCTATTTATCTATTTCTTTCTTTCTTTCTTCTTTCTTTCTCTACAAAACTTATGAATCCCATCTTTAAGATTTCTCATTTTTCATTCACCCATCCGAAAAAGTAGGAACAAAAGTTCAACAGCTTACACTTTAAAGGTCTACACTGGATTGTCTAATTGAAATCTAATTTTTATTTTAAGTCTTTTTACCTTTAAAACCAGACGGATTGAAAATGTTTAAAACCTGTATTTGTTTTTATATCCGTACCATTTTACTTTGATGATTCATCAAAAATGTGAACAGTAAATTGTAAATGAGGAATAAAATAAAACGGAAGAAAAAATTAGACGTTATAGTTAATTATCCCTTGTTTTGTACTTGATACCGAATAAAAACGGCATCATGTTAATGTTATATGTGTTGCGTATAATTATTTATTATGCATTGAGGATTGAGGACAAGAGAGAGAGAGGAAAGAGCCTGTGGATCTTTTAATTAAATCCTGTTACAAATGATAGGATTCGTGCCAGAAAAATGAGCTGCTGATTAAACAATTAGCACTAGAAAGATTCCGAGTGAGTGTAAACATGAGAGTTATAGGTACATGCTGAAATCTACAAGATCAACTGTGGCATAAGGACAAGTTGAGAATTGAGAGACTTCTTTTCCACGTGGATATAAAAACGTATAGATTTCATCCTCTCACTCCCTCTCACATCTCTGCATATTCACTCTACACTCGAGAGCTGCTTCCTTCTGATACGGTAAAGTACGCGGATTGCAAGGAAAGAAAGGGAGAAAAGTAGACTGAGACGAGAGTCTGGAGTCTCGAGTCTCGAGTCAAGTGGAAAAGAAAAGTCAACTCAGGAAATGAAAGAAACAAACGATAGTAAATTAGTCACTACTCACACTTTAAGACTTGGTCGCCAGTCATTTTCAGTCATTCCTACTCCTTCCTTCTATACTTACTTCTGCTCCTGTCCCTTTCTTTTCTTTTTCTTTTTCATCTTCTCTCCAGTCTCCGTATAAATTATTAAGGTTTCCTTTCATAGAACAATACCCGACTTCATTTGCTCTCTTTCTCTCTCTCCTTTCCGCCTACTCCCGAGTTCATCAACTCTAAAAATAATAATAATTCCACAAGTCACAAGGAAAAAATACAAGTACAACTGTGAACTGTGAGTCAAGAGAAGAGGGGAAATGACGATGAGGATCACAACACGTGTACGAATCCAGAATCCAGACGGCAGAAAATTGCAAGAAAAGGGGAAAAAATCCGGCCCAAAACAACAATTCAACACACACTTACACACGTCACTCTCCGTAATTTCACACTGGAAAAAATCTCTAGTCTGTAATTCAACGCGGAATAACCACCATCATGAATATGAATACGACTTTAATATTATCATTCTCTTTCGAGTCTAGTTTTTCCACCACAATTATTATTATTATTATTATTGTTTTTGAAACGGCTATTTAACTACAACGAGTTTCCACAATTACACAGCGATTCATTCAAAATTCAAATCAAACTCAACTTTCCTTCCACCTTTTCTGCAATTTCAACATGAAAAACATTCAGCCATAAAATAGGTAAAATGTGGCAAACCTACTTCCAGTAGCCTGCTTATGAATCAACTACACAAAATGATTCCACATGGACAATAATACAAAAAGAGTCGTACACAAATCAAAGCGGTAGCAAAGCAACACCCGGAATTTGATAGAAATGAAGCGGAAAGGTTGTTCATTGTTCGCGCATTTGTTTAGCCATTTTTCTCTCTGTCTCTTTCTCGCTCTTCTCTCTTAAAAGTTTCTACCTTCACTTGAACAAGTTTTGAATCAACTCGACTGAATTGGATCTACATTTACCACCCAAGCAAAACCACACACACACGCGGAGAAGAAAGATTCAAATGATAAAAAGGGACAAGATTTCGCCTTTGATTTTCTCAAAGGAAAAGTGGAACGGTGGTTCCACTTTGTTTGTCTGCATGTCGTCTTCTCGAGTCTCGAGTCTTGATTCTCGAGTCTAGAGTGAAAATGAGAGAGAGGACGGGAAAAGGATGTGAAATTTGAGAGTGAAAATAGTTTTGAGACATGAGAAAAATGGGTTAGGAAATTGATACGGAGACGGGGAACAATGTGGTTTTGGGATGTGGATCCAGTCAATTTTCCTTGTAATTTCATCCGCGGAATGTACCTTTCCTTTCCTTCAGTTGAGTCACTTTACACACTCACAACATCACATCAGCTCTTTAATGGTGGTAAAACTTTTGAAAAAGGTATCCTTCTTTCTTGTCGCATCCCTTTTCGTCCACAATCCAACATCTACAAAAATCTCCTTTCGCCACAGATTCTCCTCTATATTCTACGTGTAGTCTGGCCCAGTATACTTTAGTCAAAAGACAGAGTTCATCTCCAACTAAAATGTTTGCATAGTACAACAACATCATGATTTTTATCCAGTTCATTTCCACCAACAACTCGACATTCACATTCACACCCGCACTGGCACTTACTATCCACCATCTTAACCCAATATCCTCTCCGAAAGTGGAGACAGAAAGAAACTGTGTGTGAAATCGGTCCATTTTATATTCCATGTCTATAAACAAGATTTCGGTGGGTAAAAATAAGTTGAAGGTTGGACGGTTCTGTCCGTGTACAGTAGAAAGTACAAGAGTAGAGAAGTAAAAGTTGGTCCACATTTCCCTTGTTTTGTACCACCTCTTGACGTGGATGGGTGAAAAAGGTAGTGGTTCACATCACACACTAGGTATACACAATACACGAGTGAATAGAGGAAGAAAGGGCAAGAAAGCGTGTAGAGTGTAGAGGTATGTTATGCCTCTTGACATTCATTCATTCACTTTGTGTCTTCTATCTACAGAAAGCAAGTACAGACGGATGTTAGATGTGATATAGATTTTAGATATGCATCTGGATTCCGATTCCGATCTCTCCAATTTCAAATCATGTCAAGTCAACGTCGTCCTCTTCCTTCTTTCCCTTCCTTCTTTCCTCCTGGTGAACCAAGAAAATCAAATAAATTTCTCTCCATTTCTTTCCTGCCACACTCGACTACTCGAATACTCGACTACTTGACTGCTAGAATACTGACTACTCCTTCCACTTCCTTTTCCCACTTTCACCACTCCAGGTTAACTTTAACTTTCCCACTTGAAACCTTGCCTTGTCCTTTTCCCTTTCTTTTTTTCACTCCCAAATTCAAACCTTACTCTTTTTGAGTCTTTGACTCACTCACTTATTCTACCATTTCCTCTAGCCCACGAGAAACAGGAAACACGACAAAGGATCTCCTTCCCATCTTTACACAAAAAATCTAGTATCCTTTTGATTTTTGATCTATCCCTCCAATCCGATTGTGGCGGATCGGATTCAAATCTCTACAACTAAAAATGGAGTCAAATTCAGACATACAGAAGCGAAAGAAAAAAGAATCCCTGTGTCCTGTGTCACAAACAAATGGAATTCAAGGGTCAAACTCCAAACTCAAAACTCAAATCTCCAGTCCATCAAACTTGACATTCAAAATTCAAATTCAGTTTCAAATTGAGAAATGGACAAAGGACTGGATAACATGATTCTGACATGAGTCGATTTCTTATCAACGGTCAATGTAACGGGTAATGTATGCTGATGAGGTGATGCGGAATGTCGTGCTAGTAAACGAATTACTGAAAAAGTTTGAATTTTGAACCCTACTTCAATTTCTGATTTAGATTCGAATTAAATGCAAGAAACCCGAAACATGAAAAAGTATGAAATATGAAATATGAGAATATTCGGATTATGTGCCTAAAAATATGAAAATATGAAAAGCAGAATGAGTAGCAGAGAACATAAATTGAATCTTACCTTGATCGATTGTCATTTTGTTAGGCCGTTTTGAGTTGCCACTGGAACTTTTTCTTGACTCCGCAATATTATTATTATTATTATTATTGTTACAAGTATTCCTACGGAGTTTCCTAGTTGAACGCTTAGTAGTAGTAGTGGAAGAAGTAGGTCTAGTTGTATTGTTATTGTTATTATTATTATTATTTGTCTCTGTACGGGAAGACGGACTCATACTGGCGACTGGCGACTTTGACTCGGAGTCGGACGGCTCAGGCTCTCCTTCTGCTTCCTCCTCATCAATCACCAAATCATCCGAAGTCTCCTCCAAATCAACTGCAAATTACAAAAAAAAACAGTAATGAAACACGTATAAATACATAATACATAGCAACTCGTGTCATGTTCAATAATCACATTTCAGTCCTTCATTTCCTTCTTCCTTTCATCCGGATTCGAGATGTACTTTTAATTAAACTCGAGACTCAAGACTCAAGACATTGCAAAAGAAATTAGGTGAGTTGTCACAGCCCGGAAAAAAATCTCCCAGTGGAAAAACAACGAACCTCGATGCCATGCAATTCAATTGGTACAGAAAACCTAACTCGACCAATACTAAATAGACAACACATGCGAAATGTGAATGTGATGAGGATGAAAATTATCCGCAACATGTTTTCTTTTAATAATTGGAAAAGGTCTAAAAGGAATTCGCTTGGCTCATCATTCGCTTCCCTCCGCATCGTCAACGGTCATTTTGATTAGCAGAGTTAAAGTGTGTGTATCTTTTTAATTTGGACATGTCCAAGTATGGAGATGGAGATGGAAAAGGTGGAGATTGGAGACGGGAAAAAGAATACTTTTCTGTAATAAGACCATGTTTTATATATTTAATATAAAATGATATGAAATTATATGAAATGAGAAGATGGGATATTTATCTATTGTCGTCTCTCGAGTCCTCCGCAACTGCTCGACACAATCATATTGAACACTGTGCTCTGTGTATGTGTGTGTTTGTAGTTTGTAGGTACTCGGAAAGTATTGGTAGGAACTGAATCTTTGTATAGTCTGTCTCTGTGAGATGAGGATCGTGTGTGAATTGATATGATATGAATTGATATGATAAAAAGGAGAGAAGAAGAGAGACAATGAATTTGTCGGAATGAGCTGAAGTTGGATCTTGAGCTTGAGCTTGAGCCGATTCATGTCAAAGCACTTATGAGTCCTCTGTTTCTTCCCCAAACATCACAACTTACACGAGTCATCCACATCCACATCCACATCCACATAATCCATACCAAATAACAAGTACAGCCGTGAGTGTGTGTGTGTGTGTGTGGATTTTGGCAATTGAACATTGACGTTGACTCAAATGTAGAGCTGGAACTGGTTGCCACGGTCTAATGTCAAGAGGAAAAGTCAAGTCAAGTCGAGTCAGGGCAAGGCAAGAAAAACCACTCAAAAAGTGTTGGCCAAAGCACATCTTCTTTGTCTCTCAGCCTGAGTCTGACTCTTTCGTCTGGAATAACCGAATGCCGAAACATCGAAACATGTTGTGCCCTACTCTTTTTCTCCCTTTTCTTCTCAATTTCTTTCCACTTATCAACTCTGAAAATCTAATATTTTCATGTGACTCTTCCGCTCCTCTCATTTCCCTCTCTCTTCTCTCTCCCTCTCTCCTCTACAACCAAACCCATGCAGAAACACATGGAAAATCAAATGCACACTCGGAAACACCAAGTCCGTCCTCATACACACTTTTATTTTGTGCTAGTTTTCCACTTTTTTATCCTCCATTCTTCTCCATGTTTGTATTTACTACTTTTCTCTTTCTCTTCTCCTCGAGTTTTGGAGGGATGCGGAGGAACCTTTTTCAAGTATGATTACACACGTAAACCATGTGTGTGCATTTTCTGGGTCCGTATAATGCATAGACAATCTAGAATCTAGACAGAGAGATGCACATGCTTATTATATTATATTATATTGTATTGCATACATGCACAATAAAATACATGCCGTGTTTGTTTATTTGTTTCATAGAATGACGACATGGAATCCTGGATGGTATAGCAGTAAACTGAGAGGAGCAGAAAATAGTTTGTTGAATCTCTTCCCAAATTCCTCTTCTTTCTTTCTCTCTTCTCCTCTTCTGAACTGAGCTGAACTGAAATGTACATGTACTTGGAATGAATTTGATACAGAAATGAATGGAGAGTGGAGAGGAATCAAGGAGAAAAGGATGGAAAAGAAAGAAATACAACATATTGTATCCTCTACTTATTTTGTATCCCTTAAAATAATATAAAGAGAGATTTTGTCCTTTTTGGACTAGAATCTAGAGCCAGAGCTATAAAGTAAAGCCAGGAGACTTTCATTGAAAAGTCTTGTGCTTGAATAAAAGGGAAGAGACAGAGGACAGCCAGGCACCCGAACCCGCACCCGCACCCACCCTTACACTATCATCATCATTATTATTACACTATTCTCCAAAGTGAGTACTCTTTCTCCCTCTGCTCAATGCTCAACTCACTCACTCAAGTCCTGTGTGCTATCGCATTATATCATTTATACTTTACGGTACTTGTCCTTTTCCGTACAAGAGAACAAGAGAGTAGGAGGAGGCGGAGGAGAAGCACCGGGCTTCTTTCTTTCTTCTCCACGTACAGGCTGGAGAAAGGAAGAGCCAGAACAAGAGAGAGAGAGAGAGAGAGTGCGGTAATAATACAGATTACATTAGAATGAAGTAATATATTGCGTCCAACCAAAGCACTGATGTTCATTTGTGAAAAGCTTCTCTGCATTTCTTCTGCCTCTTCTAATGTATCATGTTGGAGTGTACTGTGTAGAGTGTAGTGTAATGTAATATAATGTAGCTGGAAACGAAGATACAGTATAGAAACTAGTTTGGATAGTCTCAACTAAACTAAACTCAACTCAACTCAACTACAGCAAGAAAGAAGAAAAGAAGGAAAGAAAGAAGAATAAAAGAAAGGAAAGTCAGGGTAACTCAGGTCTCTCTCATTCTTTTCTCTTTTTTTCCTTTTCCTTGTCCCATTATTACATTATATACCTACAGAGTAACATTATGACTATTACTCGACAATATATTCCACTTCTCTCTCCCGTAGATTCATGGCATTTAGTAAATGTGCAGGAGCCCTTCTCTGAACAATTGCTTTACCCTTCTCCTCCTTCCTCTACTTTGACTATTTGTACAAAAGGAATTTCAGTCGCCGTATTCATCCTCATCCTAGTAGTCATAGTCGTGTGTGTAGAAGAATGGATATCATTGCATCATTGCCATGTGAATTTTAAACGCAAGATACTTGTTTCTGCATCCCTTTGTATGTGCATCAAGTAACGGAGGCAATTTTTCCTCGTATTCTATTTCTATTTCTCATAGACGACGACGAATTCTTCAATTGCCTCCGCCGTTGATACAATTCCCTGTCTCTGTCTGTTTCTCTTTCTATTTCTGTGTCTGTCTGTGGGAGGTGGATGTATATCTGGGAGTGTGTGTGTTCATGTGATACATCTGTGTATTTTCCCTTTCTCAGCTCCACCATCCACTTTCTCACTGAACACGGAACAAATTTATGACACTTTCTTCCTTTCACTGTCTTTCCGCATACATTATCATGAAGCATACTTAGACTTCATAGAATCAGCATACTCTTTCTCCTTCGCTCTCTCTTTCTCTCCTTATCCTCATCCATTCTTTCTTTCCTTCTCATCCACCAACAGTCTCTACTTTTCCCTCTCCTCAAGAATATACAGCGCACTACACTGTTCACTCTAGAATACCTATGAAACGGAAAGAGGAAAGAGCATGTAGAGCAGAGTAGTGACTCACGTCAGAACACGTTACTCATTCTCATACGTATCCTTTATTTCTTAGAGCAGAGACGAGCTGAGCAGAGCAGTGTAATCCCGTGAATACCTACACTAAACTCATCCTCGTACACTTCCGCCGTGAACGCTCAGATTGAATTTATTCTTCTTATGAATTTTAAAACATTCATCCATGTCTACGCTACGTTATCCGTTATCCTACTCCTCCTCCTCTTACGTCTTGTCTGTAGTCTGTAATAAAAATTTAACCAAGTAGAACGGAAACTTTGAATCCGTATGAACTGTACATGGACGTACATAGTTGGATTCAGCCCGCTTTAAAAGCTACACAACTCTCATGTACATCCATACATATCATATTATATTATTATTATTATATCATCCATTATTTTATCATATTATTCTCCATTCTCTTACGCCGCTCCACAATCTACAATCTACAATCACGTCCAACTTCCACAACACAGACACACATTATTACACATGGTTATTCCCTCATATTTGTCTCGACTCTACACTCTCCACTCTCCACGCTCCACGCTCCACCGTAGACAGGCAGACAATATACGAGCTCTATATTACTATGCTCCATTCTACATACATACATACACATATAGGACAGAAAGTGGGATTTTTCTACTCATTCTAAACTCTAAACATTGCAAATATATTATCCATAACCAACAACAGGATTTCCTATTTTCTATAACCATCTCTCAGAAAAAATAGCAAAGGAATTTGCATGAAAATGCATGAAAATACCTTGCTTCAACTTTAATCTTGTGTCTAGTTTCTATACACAGTCACTCCAACAACAACAACAACAACAACAGTAATAATATAAAAACCTACATGCACGAAAAGGAACAAGTTGTGTCAAATTGGATCGAGTAAAAGAGCAAACTAATAACTTGAGAAAACTTGGACTGGATGGAAAATGGAGGAGAAAAACGATTTTAAACTACACACATGATTTTATAGATAAGCGATTAGGAAATGTTAAAGACGTCGAGTTTCCAAGTTTCGAGTTGAACCTTGAGCCTTGAGATTTGAGATTGCTTCTCCCTTCTGTTCCATCAGAGAAAATGAAAAAAAAATCAAGACAAGTAAGTGGAAAATGTACAAGACATTTTCAAATTTGAAAAGTCAATACCTTGTTCAGTTGAGTATTATCAAAGTGATTTGAGAACGAAATCACTCTTGTACTTACACACATGATTCCTTTTCACTTAAAACTTAAAAAATAAGGCGCATATTATCAAGTCTACAGTCTTCATGTATATAAAAATACAAAACTACACGCGAATGAATAAAGGCTGACAGATGTTCAATGTTCAACTACTTGTTCCTAGTTTGTCCAATGTAGATAATATTACAAAAAGAAAAGAGATGTAAACTTTTGACTTTTGACTCCGACATTTTCAATGATTTTTCAGACACATTTTCCGTCAAGTCTCAAGTCTCAAGACTCAAGGCAGAATGAGTGAGTGAGAGAGTGATTACGTTCATGCCTTTCCATGTCTCCAAGTCCAAGAAAAACCCGTCTTATCGTTTTTAGAGTCAAAAGTCTACAAGTCTACAAGTCTAGTGGAAATTCAATAGCTGATTTTACTCGTATTATGTATTGTACTACCATTATTATTATTATTATTGTTGTTATTTGAAATGGCGGGGCAAAATGATTGTAGTTTGTAGAAAATAAAGGAAACAGAGAGTAGCCAAACGGAGAAGACTATGCGATAAAACGGAAGGAAATGTCAGACACCAGAAGAGATCAATCTCAGTCCCGTCCGTCCTCAAAGCTCAAAGCTGACTTGACTTGAGAGACTTGAGAGACTAATAACCCTCAGAAAAAAATATTATTGTGCTGTCTAATGGGATTATGGTCGAAAATCTCATTGAATTCCATCAAAATTCAATGAGAATCTAATCGATTTCCATTAAAATCTCACTACATATGAAATTAAATATTTTTAGTGAGATTTCCATGGAAATCGATTAGATTCTCATTGAATTTTGATGGAATTCAATGAGATTTTCGACCGAAGTCGTATTAAAATCTCACTAAAGTGTACCATTAGATATCATTAGATTCTCATCGAACACAATGACATTTTTTTATGAGGGAATGCATACGAGGTTGTATTTTTTGTCCAGACCAGAACCGAGTGCTACATTCTACATTCAACATTCATTCAGTCATCACACATCACACATCACACAACTCCTCAACACGGAATCACTCAACTTGAGAAGAGCGAGAAAGAAAGAGAGGGGAAAATACAAAATACGCATTAATGCATTGGAATAAAAGTAGAATTCCGGATGAAAAAATTCCCTCATTTCACTTGTTCGCTCACTCTGATTTTGGATCATGGGCAAACAGAACAGAACACAGAGCAAGTACATGTTTTTACATGTAATGATAATGATAATAGTGATCTATCCATACTCGGTGGGGTTCCTTTCACTCTTACAACATTTCTCTCCACTCTCCACTTTCTCATTTGATCATTTAGCAAGTAGTCAACGCACAGATCAGAAAGAAAGAAAAGAGAGAGAGAGAGAATTTCCTCCTCCGACAACAGAAAAGAAAGGACTGAGTAGCAAAACGTTGAATTCAAACTGTTATAATTTCTTTTTTTTCCCATTCTTTTACTTTTACTTTTGTCCTGTCTGGTTTCATTGGAGATTTTTTCCCTCTCCCGTTCATCCTTGATCCCCCTGTTTCCTTGTTTCTTTCTCTTTCTTTCTACAAGTATTTGATTGTTGTTGTGCAAGTGTCTGTCTGTCTTGTGTCTGACTCTTTGGCTGTCACTTGTAAAGAATTGTAGATTCTAGATTCTAGAGAAATTCCTCAAGATGGGAAATGCTCACTCAGCTTATTTGCATGACCGATCAACACTGAACAATCAGTACAATCAAATAAATTTCCTCATTTTTGTCACGAATCAACACTCTTGTTTCCTCTTCCAATAGAAAAACACATTGTTTTCTATCCTGTCAAATCCTCCATGAACCGATTACAAAACACAAAACACAAACTACAAACGATATCAATTTCCTCACTCTTCACTTTTCCAACCACTCGGTTGCATCCATTCATTCCTTCAATAATCTAGAATCTAGAATCGGGATGGAAAAGAAAGAGAAAACCAGAACTGTCTTTCTGACCCTCTTTACTCTTGTTGCTTTTTTCTTTCGAATTTCCAATCTCAAATCTCAAATCTCAAATCATCTCAAATCTCGACAGCACATGCAGCATACAGACAAATTTCAAGTACAAAGAAGAATCGGAAAAACTGGCTGAATGATCATGAGTGACAAACGGAAATGTTGAGGAGAAGCGTAGATAAAAGCAATAGCTGGAATAGTCAAAGTTTAATTTTGAATCTTTTACAATGAGAAAATGGGCCATCTAATCCGGAATATCTGCATCTGTACATACGAATGTAGCTGAGCATCTGAGCCATCCTATCAACATTGACTATCATTGAACCAAATTACAAATTGTAATATGGCTCCCGAGATAATAGCAGAATTTCCTCTTTTCCTCTGTCTCTTTTCTATATTTTTCCGGAATCATTTCAATACAATTTGACAGTAATCGTTTTAAGTAGTTTGACTTTTTCTCTCTTCTCTTGATTTGCTTTGGATGAGACGGAGAATGGAGAATGGAGAACGGTGTCGTCCGAGATGGGGAAAAAATCTGATATGTTTCCAATTTCAGATCCTCGACTGACACTATGACTATTTTTCTCAAGAGAACAAGGCCTTAGTATTTGCCTGTCTGCGTACATACCAAAAATTTCCTTGAAAGTGGTTGGAGATTTTAGATGCATGTAAAATGAGGAGGAGAATGTACTGCAGATATAGGGTATAGAGAGAGCATGTCTATATTGTATAGTGTATAGTGCTGGTGGTAGAAAAATATCCGCGTAGGATGAAAGATAGAGATAGAGATAGGGAAGAGTGTAGATAAATGACCAAGATACATTTGTTATATGGTTCAAGTGGCGGCGTGCTGTGTTGAGTTGAGTCGAATTGACTCGAGTCTCGAGTTGAGAAAAAGTAAGAGAAAAATAAGGGCATAGGACGATGAGAATATTGGGAAATTATTGTAAATGTAAACATGGGAACAGACCTAAAGGATCCCCAAAGGAAGATCGTCACGTAAAACCATCCCATCAGGACCAACATAACAAGATTCAGACAATACTCATATCTCTCTCTCTGCCTCTCTCTTCTTCATCCAAAATCTACATCCTCCCAAACTCATACCTATTCCATATCCCCGTCCTCTCTTTTTTAAATCTTGAACAACTTGGAATAAAATAAATACTCCCAACTTTTACAAACCAAACCAAACCAAAGGAAAGGACACGAAAGAGAAAAAACAGCAACGTTTCCCTTGTAACACCACCACCACCGACAGCTTAAAAACATTACACACTTTACCCAAAAGTCATGTCAACCTTTTTAAAACTAGGGAAATCACGGGCAAATGCTCAACTCATTTCAAATGTAAACACATTTAAAATTCCAGGTGGATTCATCAAGTTTAACCCATCTTTGTATTTTTTGAATAATATAAAAATTCATGTCCTGATTCATATTTCCCTGGTTATGTAGAAAATAGAAAATAGAGCTTTTAAAAAGAGCAGTCTGAAGGGTGTTTGAGTTTTGAGCTGTAAACCGTTACATTTTCTCCCTTTCATCCCCTACCAAAAGTCAAATGGTGAATTTTCCATGTTGTGTGTTGTGTAGCGCTCTTTCAGGGTTGCTCTCGAGTCACAGAATATGAACCAAATACACACACACACACTCACACGGACAGAGAAAAGATATGGACTTGGTTTTCCATTGCATTTTTATATTCTCATTTGGCCCGTTTCATATCAAAATAAATATAGTTGACGCCATTTTTATGTCCCATCTCGCCTTCCGAATACATATCAACCCTGGCCATCATGCCAATATCCAACAACACCACACACAAATACAAACCGTGGCAAGCACGAAACAAGGATGAAACATAATGGAAAAGTAGCAATCTTGAGTGGAAAATCAAAAGCTAAATTCAAAAATAAAAAGGGAGGAGAAAAAAAAATCAAAACTATCTCCACTCTCAATCTTCAATTGCAGACCAGACCAAAGTGATCCAGATTCAGATCCACATCAACAACTGGAGAGTATAGCAAATAGCAAGTAAAAAAAATAACTCAATGTGTAATGTTTTCCTTCCAAAAATTCCAGAATCTAGAATCTAGTTTAACATGCAAAGGGAAAAAATAACTGGAGAAAAGAGTTGAAATGTTTGCCATTTTCCATTTCATTCCATTTTTTTCTCCAACATTTCAACTCATGTTTTTCTTTTAGTACAAAAATATCGCTACTATCTATTCAAGTCCTGAATTGCCCATAAAATTCCATCCAGAATGAATGAATGAGGTATACAGTATACACTTTGCATTTAGAATGACATGACTTGACTTGACTTGACGGGGAATTGAACATGCACCTTCTGTTCAAGTCTGTATTCCGTATTCAAAGGGTAAATAGTAAATAGGCTCATGTACTCAAGTAACATAAAAACAAACAAACTACAAGGCATTTGGAAGCATTTGGCTTGAAGGAGATGGATATAATGCTGAATTCTCCATTTGGAAAACATACCTGATGACTCTCGTTTACGTTTGCTGCAGGTTCCTCTCCTTCTCTCCTCCTTCCGCATAGACAAATTGAGCACCATGTTCATCATGATGACTTGAGTAATGTACAAAATGGTCACAGAATAGAGTTTAGACTCGAGAAAAATGGCTGCAATTTAGTATTCACTTTTGTTCAAACCACAAGCTTCAGCGTACACACCACGCTGTTGACTGTGTTCAACATGTAAAATGTAGACTGTAGACTGTGGAAGAGGAGCGAGCGAGCGAGGATGGAGAACGGGTGAGTGGAGACGGAAAGGTGGGAGGACAGGAGTACAAAAGGTAGGCGGACAATGAGCAGTCGCATACGCAAACACCTGTTCCAAAACTCGCTTGTCCTACCTTCTTCCTTTTCCTATTCTCTCTCACACTCTGCTAACAACTACTCCACGTAACAAAGCACGAGGAGTTGCAGCAGGTAAATTTATAGTCTCTGCACTTTCACAGGCCCCCGGACAGGTGCGCTATCCAATCCAATCCAATCACGAGAACGAGCAAACTATACTCTTTCCCCTTTTCTATAGACACTCTCACTCTCACTCTCACCCTGACTCATCAGCCTTTCTCTTTGATGTATTACACCTTTCTATCACATTAGACTTTAATCGGATCCACAATATAATTATCCTTCCCTTTTAAAATCCCACATGCACATTTAACTGTTAAATATTTTCACTAAGGAAAAGTTACACTAATTATCAATGTTGAATTGAAATTCAAAATTGAGCTGGTCTTGAAAATCTTGACAAAAATCAAAGAAAAAGAATAAACTTTTGAAGGAGCACCAGTCCAAACACAAGGAAGCACAAACAGGCAAACACACACTAATGACTAGTCTATGAGAAAACCAAAATAATAGTACACAGCTCCATTCACATGGTTACAAAATGGAGTAGCACCACTCACCACGCACAGAAAAAAATACCTTGAAAACAAGGGAAAACCTTGAAATTTTGTCTATAGTTCTTTGGACAAGGTTTACTCGCACAAACACAGACACAAACAGAGATACACAAACAGAGACAGACGAGAAAATGAGAGAGTCCCAAACTGAAATGAGAAGGAACTAAGGTTACTTTTGATGATTGTTATTGCTGTTCCCTCTCCTCTCCTCTCCTGTTCTTTTAGCTTCTTGTGGGGAAAAAGTAGACGGAATAAAATGGAGGCAAATAATGTTAGTGCTTGCCAACGGTTGCCATTAACAAGTACACCCGTGAACCTGGCCGAACCATCACCATCACATCACAAGAAACACAAGAAAAGAAGAAAAGCAAGACGTGAAAAAGATGAAGGAGATGTCAAGACGAATGGTTCTGTCTATAGTTGGTTTGGATGGACGGATGTGTGTGTGTGGATACAGTGATAATAGGAAGAGAGAGGAGCGAGAGGTAGAGTGAGGTAAACGTTGAGAGCCAATGAGGGACGAGAAGGTGAACAAAGAAAAACATATCATAGTGACTAACCTTGTTGAACCATTTTCCATTTTCCACTCATTTTCCACACGTCAACTATGCCTACAAAACTACAACCTTCTCTTTCTTCCCTCACTCACACACACAGCTCAAGAAGTAAAGGCTTAATGGTTAATGGCATGAGAATGAGTCAAACAGGTTCAAAGGTTCTCTTGCTCTATCTATCTCCAGTCCCTTATCACTTATTATTCTTCTTCTTGTGGGTCTTTTCAGGTCAACTCGTCTCAATCACCTAAACATATACAACTCCAGACTCGAGACCTTTTCCATTTCCATTTCCAACAATCTTCCCTCCAGACACAAAATGGAAAATGTATAGTCTATCTCTACAAAATCCCCTGCAAGTCTTGTGTGCTTGTCAACTTTAGGTGGATTATGATGAACCTTTTCAAGTTTCTAGTTTCTAGTCAAAAACAAAAAAAACTCGTTATTTGTACAAGAAACCTTAATTTATAGGCATAACATACATAATATAATATATGAGGGTGGAGATAATTGTACCGTAGTTTATGCATTCGGTATTCGGTAGAAGCTATAGGTAAGGATAATTATATGTATATATGTATTACGTATAGGTATACTGTGCATGTCCATCTGCATGTTTATTGAGCATCCAGTATCGAGTCAATAATAAATATGATAACACATGTTTTATTTGTCATGGTAAATGTTCTACAGAATTCTGCTCCTTCTTCTTTCAAATTTCAACCTGGAGCACAGAAACAATCCAAACCAAACCAATCCAATTCCTTGAAGAGAGAAACTCGGCTGTCTCTATAATATATTCTGATATTTCATATTGTTATTATAGTGGAATAGAGAATAGAGAACTGAGTGTAAATAAACAACAAAAAGATGCCTATAGCAAAGATGTACTCATCAATTTATATACCATGCTTGTATGTATGTCCACTGCGTACAGTATAGAGTATTTTCATTCCTACGTGTTCAAAAAGTAGAGAGTAGAGAGTGGAGAGAGAGAGACTGAAAAGTGGACTTTGATTTCAACTCTGCCTTCAATTACGCAGGACAAACATTTCATTGATCAAACAATGACTCTTTGTTGAGCTGCTTTGTTAAATAAAACCTGTAAGCTCCAGACTCACAATTCCAGTCAACAGTCAACAGTAAAACGTAGCAAAAACACAATAATAATAATAAGAATAGAATGAAGAATGTACCTTTGTGTCACTTCCTCAACACCCAACACAAGCACAAGTCAGAGTCATATGTATGTATGATACAGATGAAATGTGAAGGTGGATGTGGCTTTGAAATTTGAAATGCTTTTCATGGACTGAGATTCACACAAGGAAATTGCAGAAAGAAAACAAGAAAAGATGACATCTGAAACTAAATAATAGTAATAATACTTTTATTGTGAAATCAAATTAAGAAAATGTACAAAGTTTGAAAAGCCCAAGCTCTCAACTCTTAACACCTTTTCTCTCCTATCTCCTACTTTGTCTCTTTTTTTCTCACTTTTTTCATCATCCTCACTCACTCACTCACATCTTTTCATTTCGTTTCACTTTTTCCCCGTCTTCAATCTCTTACTCAGATTCAGATTCCAACTCTTACTCAAACTCAGCTCAGCTCAGCTCAGTTCAGTCTACTCCTTCCTTTTCTTCCTTTCCTTTTTTTCTCGACGGACAAAAATAAATTAAAGTTAAATTCTCAAGTCCCTTTCTGAGCCATAAGCCGTAAAATTAAATTTACGAGTGAGAGGAACAAGCGGCACAGCAGGGATCACAACAATGGCAATGGAAACCTGACTCATCCACAATACACAATCCATTCACACTAAAAATACAGAAAAAAACTAAGCCACATATTCCTGTATTAAGCATTAACAGTTGGTGTGTGAGAGAGAGAGAAGGAAAAAGCCTATATATATTCATAACTCAACACTCATAATAATATGCCGTTGACTAAAATCAACGTTATGAACAAATGATGAATCACCTATCTAAAACCAAAGGTTTATTCCATTTTACTTTTCTATTCCTCTATTTATTTATAACAAAGTGGGAAATGGAAAATGGAACAAGTTGAGAATTGAGACAAGAAAAAACAAGGTCCCTTCTCTTTTCTTGCTTTTAAATACTAAAGTAAACAAACGAAAATAGAAAAGTGTACACTGCACTTTTATTTCAACTTACTCAACTTTACTTTTCCTTCCCTACATTTTACATTTTACGTTTCCCATTTTACATTTTACAACAACAGGGATGAATGCACAATCCACACGTATTTTTTTAGATTAATTTCCACCACACCACAAAAGGAATCAAATAAAATGAGCAAGCACAAAAAAGAAGAAAAGAATATCAAAAATCAGTAGGAGGAAAAAGAACGTGTTTAAAACCAAGTGATAGATTCATACCGTGTAAATTTTGTAAATGGTAAAAAAGAAGAAAAGATGAGTATATAAAAATGATGATGATGATGCGACATTACTCAAAAGGTTTATTGTGTGTGCGTTTAGGAATTTTCGGGGGAACAAATAATAATGAATAAAGGAGACTGGAGGAAGAAGAGTCTGGGTAAAAGAGAGTAGACTGTATCAAAGTATTATTATTATCATCCTCGTATTGTAAAGGAAACTCCATCTTTTTTCTCTTTCATTCTTTTGCTCCGTCAGAGTAAAGTTACCGTAATGTTATAGTGGTTTTAAGTGTAAACTGGAGGTGGAAAAGAAGTGGAAAAGTAAATGGATGATTTGAGAGGAGAGAAGCAACTGGAAGAGGAAAACTTGAGAGACAAACTCTCTTTCTCTCTCTCTCTCTTTAGAGTCACACACTTTTCACAATACGCGTATAAATAAATCTGCTATGTGTATCTACTTTTGAGTCTTGAGTCTCGAGTCCTCCATTCATATAAAAGTGTACATACAAAAGCCATGTGTATCTTCCTCCTTCTCGCCCGAGTATCGTATCACCACCACCACCATGCACACGCGTCCGTGTATAAAAACAAGTGTATGGATCTCTATACAAATATGTATGCATCTCCAATCTCACATGTACAGTGTAACATGTACGGCGTATTTATGTAGGTGGCAGAAAGAAAGAAAGAAAGGAAAGAAGAGGAGGAGGAAGAAGTGAGTGTCAGGCAGAGTCATTGTTTACACACTAGAAAATGGTGTGAAAAGGAGCCCAGAAGGAAAGAAAATTCCATTAACTTTCTTTGTGAAAGGATTTAGAGGAGAGAAAGAGAGTGAGAGGCACCTGAAAGGCACCGAGAGGAAGAAAGAAACCAAGAGCCACCACCAAATCGAGGCAAACGCCAAGAATTCCTTCTCTTCTTTCTTCCTGCTCCATTTTATATACACACTATACACGGCGTACTATCTACAGTACACCTTTTACTCTACTACTAAACACACTCCACTCTACTCTACACTACACTACACTACACTACACTCCTCAGTTCAAGTCTCAAGTCTCCACTCACAACTCTACACCGGATTCATTCCACTTCTACTTCTCCTCCTTTCCTCCTTCTTCTTCTTTCACTACTTGAAACCTGAAAAGAGGCGTATATGCATATCAAATGTATATAACCAGATCTACTTGAAGTATTACAAAACAGAGGTGTGGTCCATTCCTCGGTTCTCTTCTCTTATACTCTCATGCACTTTGTACATACTTTTAGTAATAACTTTCCCCGATTCTCACACAAACAGAGAGACATTACTTGAAAAGTTGTGTGCCCAGTGTGCAATGTACAATGTACAGCGTCTTGTGTATTGTGTACACCTTCCTAAACCTTAAAGAAAGCTTTTCACAAAGCCATCCAGTGTCAAAGTTTCCACCGAACCAGAGATGAATTCACACTGCACAAAGCCAGAACTCAACTGGTCGTGCATGTAGATTGTAGATTCCAAGTTCCATGTTGCGCTCTATGTTGTATCCACACTGCAAACTACAAACTGAAATCTATATCTCTGCCTGTATCATGTATTATCCCGGGATAAGTCTCCGTATAATCTACATTACACCCATACATACACACATAATAATAGAACCAAAAGAGAGAAAGAGAGAAACTGGAAAGTTGAGAATGATGTTATTGGCTTCACCCGTTTTCTCTCTTCTCTTTTCTTCTTTAGCCTCTGATTCTGTGATTCACGTTGTGTCAAACTAACAAGAACAAGAACAAGTATCTGGAATCTAGAATCTAGAACAGAAGAAGAAGAGGAAGGGAAGAAGAGAAGGAGGCGGAGGACAACAAGACGGAGGCAGGTGTCTTTGTTCTCCGACTCAAAATTACACACAAGCCATCAACTTAAGTACGATTCGATGTCCAGGAAAATAAAAACTCTTACACAAAGATATCCTTTCTACACAGAAATTACGTCTTCTCTTTTCTCCGTCTTCACACTCCAACTCCAACCCCACTTATCATCTCCCTCTTTCTTTCTCTCTCCATCCAAGTTTCTCTCATTCCAACAACTTGCTTTCATCCTTTCCCAAAATTTACCTAATGCTATCTAATTGTTCCGCCTTTCCTTCTCTTCCCTTGCATTTCATTTGCTTTCAGCTCTACCGACTACCGACTACCACCTCAACCACACTTTCCTTCTTACTTCTCCCGATTACAAATGCTCTCTCTTCTCTCCTCTCCACCAACGATAAATACCGAGACATGTCAACTGTAAATGAATCTACTAGAATCCAGAATCCAGATGTATCCATCCGAAAAGACGGAGAAAACTAAACTTGATGTATTTTACACGTAGACAGATCCCTTCCTCCTACTCCACACATTCTCAACTCTCAACTCTCAATTCCTTTGGATGGCGCGAGAACCGTGTGAAACCATCTGGAAATAAATTCCGTCCCACTCTGCCACCTTCCACAAAGACAAAGACAAAGACAAAGACAGCAACACAGCAAATCTTACGCAACTTCTCAATTAGCATGATAAGTGAAATAAATTGATAATCCACACTTTACATCATTCCCTCATTCATTTAACTCACAAGAACTGAGTTGTTGATGAGTTGGATCAAAACGGAGGGAGAAAAAAATCAACTCGAATTTGTCACAAAAAAACAGACATTTTTCCTCCAGCAAACTATGATGATTATTAAATAGCTCACACATTATTAATTATCAGAATGAATTTCTCATCCTTGACTAATCACACACCATTTTTCATTTCCCACTTTCCTCTTGTTCAAAATCAGTAGACTGGAATTGAATCAGACTCCAAGTTCCAAATTCCGAATCCATTAAATTGTACACTCTGCTGCTTTTTTCAACAGATGAAAGAATTTCTCTTATAAAAAGTGAAACTGGATTTTCTCTTTTCCCAAGGCAACAAAATAATAATAATAATGTGCTTATCAAAAAATTATAAAGAGAGTAAATTAATGAGGATTCGATGAAAGAATGTACGATGAGGAGGAGCTTACATTAAGCAGGCTTAAATTAATTTACTCTTCTACTTTTATAAATGGTCTACTATCTGGCTGCTGCTGTGTAATTTCTAGTTGCTCCTATTTTACATTGAATTTCACAGTGTGCTGGTTCACCGAGCCAGAAATTAGAAATTAGCAGCAGACTTATGATTCATCTTGTAAAAAAAACATGAAATAATTGTATACGGATACGGCGACAATGTTCTAGGTATTACAATTTACAATGCAATGCGGACTCTGTCTTCATACCGAGAGCAAAGAACAAAGACAGGAGGGGAATGAATCCCAAAACAAAAGACAAAAGACGGATTCAGGAAATTTCCGACTTTTTTGTCTTTTTTCCGCCTTATATTTTATTTTAATTCCTCTTCCACATGCTCCACCACTTTCTCAGCGCAGAGAACAAAGTGAATTCTCTCAACATCTCTCAACTCTCAATGCATTTAGTTGAATTTTATGTTTATTTTTTCCAGGCTTCTTCTTCTGCCCTGACTGTAATTTATTTAACTCTTTCACAACTGATTACACTGGAAAAGAAAAATTCATTCGTCACAAAAAAAAATAGTAAATGTATATAAATTAATATGCCATGTTTCACATCTCCCCTGCCACGCCATCCCATCCCATCCAAACACGAGGAAAAGAAAGAAAAAAAGAGACATTTCCTCTTTCTCTCTATGTTCTGGGTATGCATTAGAGGAAACAAAAGAAAAGGATAGAATTTTCTTCACACCGCCCCTCCCCGCGCATCCAGAATCTTGCTTGTTCCTTCCTGATCTGACACAGATACGATTAGCATGATTACATTATCCTTTCCATTCTCAATACCTACCACCCGCACTCACGACTGAGGAAAACACCAGCAACTCCAACAGAATCATCATCTTTTCTTACAAGCATACATAATATTGCACATGTACAGACACGGACTTTGTTTTGACACAACGGGCAAGAAAAGGATGACGATGATCGTCATCCTGATCGTTATCATGAGGATTGAGAGAATGTCATGGGTGTTAGTTGTTACGTAATGTACGCGAAAATTAATTAGATAAATCTCCAGATATTTTTTATCAACATGCTTTCTCTTTGTTTCTAATTTTTTCTTTGCTCCCTCACACTTGTTCTTTTTTCTCTCTCTCGCTCTTTTCATCTCCATCCTGATGATAATCGTGATAATTTTTCATCCTTTCCGTCTCTTTGTCCTCTCCCTTATATTTCCTTCCGCTCAGTTCCTATTCCTCTCTCTCTCTCTCTCCTATTCCTCTGTCCTCCGAATTAGGATTCCCGTCCTGTTTTTAACCAGGAAACTAACTACACAACTAGAAACGAAACAAATATCATAAAGCTATACAACATTTCTCTCTCTCTCTCTCTTTCTCTTTCTGTCTCGGCTCATCTTCCTTACTGTCCTTTTCCGTTTTCTCACTCACTTCTCCTTTGCATTTCTTCATGATTCCCTTTTCCTTACTTTCGTCATTTCCATCCGCGCCTCCACTTAATTTCTTTCTCTCCTCCTCCCTCCTCATCCTCCTCATCCTCCCAACACACCAACACATGCTTCAGATTATAAATTAATAAAACCCCCCCTGAAATCATCTCTATTCAACTACTCCTCAAACAAAAGTTCCTCGGCATCCAAATTGAAATTCCAGGACAATAAACTGACAAAGGTGAAACAAATATCATGCGGAAGGTCGCGCAGTGATGGAAATGCTGTGCAAGTTCAAGTCTAGAGACTAGAGACACTAGGGCAAAACTACATAAATTACATGTGCATGTATTTCCATTTGTCCACGACCTACTTGACAACCAACAACTCTGCACTCTTTCTTCAAGTAGGAATATGTAGAAGCCGATAGACAGATAAATCATACCAAGTTTCTCTTTCAAAACTCTTGTATGCAGTATTCTAGTATTCAGCATGTTGTATATACAAGCGGCGTCAAGAGAAACAGGCACAAAATACGGGAACAGAAAACAGAATGCCGTTATTATTATACACGTGTACAATTCTTTGTAATTTGATGTAGAAATAAGAGACATAAATAAATAAATAAATAAATACAAGATGCAGCATAAGAGTGAATGCATGTGCAAATCTGGACGGGTGTGAGAAGTTGAAACTAGAGAAATCAATTCAAAGTCTCTGACATGTTCTCTCTCTTCTATTTTCTCTGGTCATGTAATAAATTCAATGGCCAAATAACAAAACAAATCCACAATATATTGTACTTTTACTCCTCCAGTTGTATTCCACTATCCCGATTTCTCATCTGTTTCAGAGTAAATTTTACACATGCAGAAACGACGTATCCACAGCTTTATCTGCAGTTTTTTCAAGATGAAGAAAACACATTCTACGTCTTTCTTTCTTCCCTTTGTATTTCCCCTCTCAACTTGACTGGATTCCTCGATTCTGGATTTGAATCATGTTGGATGATGATTTGAAAATAAATATTAAATTAGGACAATGAGAGAGTGAATGGGAGTGAGAGGACATGAATGGCCAAAGAGTATTCTATATTGTCATTTAATTTACTCATGACTCCTCAAACACACACAAGCACTTGTCTCTTTTTTTCTTTCATCTTCATTCTCCATCCTCATCCACAATTTCATTCCCAGTCTCACAAAAGTCAGGACATAATGAAACCCGAGTTCTGGACTCTTTTCTTTTCTATTCTTTCTCCATTTCTTTCGGACTGTGTTGGAATGTTTGATTTGAGATTTGAGTGAGCTGGGATTTGGATACGGATTCAGATTCAGATTTGGTTGGACTTGGATGAGGAGGAGGAGAAATGAACTTCTGGATAGTACATTTGCATGATACGGTCGGTGGAGAAGGAGCTCGACTTTGTGTGAGTGGAGAAGCTTTGACTAGCTCCAGCTAGCAAAGGAAATGAAAGAAATATAAAGACGGAGAAGAAGAAGAAAGGAGCGGCACGGAATGGATGCTGAAGCAGAAATAAAATCATGTCTGGATCAGAAGCGAAATCTTGGCTTTTTATAAATGCACACAAAGTTTCACTTGCATACAAATGATGATGTTTCTTGTGGGTAGTTTTAATTGGAATCCACATTTGCATTTGGTCGTCGTCAGACTTCTCATTCCTTCACTCGTCCGCCTTCCTCTTCTCCCTTTTCTCCTCTCTCTCCTCGACGAGTTGTACCAGATTCAGACTCTGGACTCGCTCCTAGTCTCATCCTATACATCGCCTTCTACTTGTACAACGTAGACTCTCTTGTACCTATTTGGCCATTGTAAATACATACCCGAAATATGCACTCCCTTCAGGCATGAGAAGAGAAAGAGTGAGTCAAGGAAAAAATCATCATACAACATCCAAAATACGTACAGAGAATTCTAGAATTGAAGGAATACAAACAGGAATCGCGGAGAGAAACAAAGAGAGAGAGGAAATCCTTTGCGATTCCAACCTCTCACAATCTGTGTCTCTTCTCCATATGCACAGACGGAATCTACGTATAGAAAATTAAACAACTTTTCCGAATATTATTATTTAATTCCAAACCAAAGGATACACTTGAAATATGACGAGCATATCCCACACTGTACACTGTACATATTAATTATATAATCAAGATAAAGATACTCCTCTTTTCTTCCTCTCATACGCTCTACGCTCTACTCTTTACCCAATACCTAACTACACATGTATACAATATACAGGACACAGAAGCAGAAGAAGGATGTAAACGTGCGTTTTAATTCCTAGCAGGGCCTATTAAAGTAAAATTTGTCGAGTTGTGGTCCTCAAATTGAATCACAATCTTCCTTCCCTGCCTGCAAATGTTTGGTTTGGGCCAAGACAATTTCTGCCACAAACACTTCCACCTCTCTCTCTCTTTCTACTCTCCTTTTCCTTCCACACGAAATATGAAACACAAAAGGAGGAGGATGATACGCACACACGCATATGCATCTACATTGAACATCGGAATACAAGAATAGAAACACGAGGAGACTTGCGCTCATTCCGCCAACATTGTACAAAATAATAAAAGGAACAAAGTCATCACAAGTCCATTTGGTTGTGGAATACCAAAGAAAAAACAGGAGATAAACAAACAATGCAGATAGTAGAGAGCAATAGGGATAATGCAGCTACTTTTATTTTCCCTTTGCGTCCTTATCCTCCTCCTCCATCAAGTGATATACCTTGAGTCTCGTGCCTTACATTACCAAAGTACAAAGTACATGGTTATATTTGTGTGCTCGGCCAAGTCAAGATTCCTCAGCATACTTTTATTTCCAACTTTTCCTTTTTCACTCCCTCCCTCAACTTGCCCGAGTGAGAAATGAGAGAGCGGATGGAAGAAAGAAAGAAAGAAACTTTTTCACTTTGGGTGCCTTGACAGTTTTTGGTCACCGCAGTATACAGTATACGCAATACTCCAGCCATGTACAATGTACACAGACAACAGACAGTGTACTCAACAACACAACAAAATTGCTCTCTCTCTCTCTCTTTCCTATTCTTGGTATCTTTTTCCCCAAGAAAAATTGTATAGAGAATTCCAAGACGTGTCTCAAAATGTGAACTTTTCCTCAACGTGTATTTATATGTACATTGCTCAACGTGCAACATAGACTGTAGACTGTACAGTGTACACTGACGGGAATTCAAGTCAAGTGGAAGGAGAAAAGAGATGAGATGAAGAGAGGAAACACTGCAGTCAGAGAGAGAGAGAGAAAGTCCTAATGTCTCGCCGTAATTAAAACAGAGAGAGGAAAAAATCATTTTGGAAGATGTTGCACGTAATTAAATTATTCTTATGAGCCTGTACCTCCGTAATACATATTACACACGCCAGAATCCTGGGAAAGAAAGAATTCACTGTGGAAAAGAACAAGAGGAGGAGAAAGAAAAGTGTTCCTCGTGAAAAATCATTATTTCTCTGCACGTCACCCCGCCACCCCGCCACCCAAGTCGAAGTCGAAGGAGCAAAGCTCTTCTCTCTCTCTCTCTCTCTCATTTCTTTTCACTTTTCTTCTCCCCATTAGCCTTTTCCCTCTGCCTTCTTTTCTTTTCATCTACTTTTATTTTAACTAGAAACTGCGACTCATCATAGCACATCCATAACCAAATAGATAATTCCAACTACAGCCTCAAACTTGAAACTGACTTTTCATAACGTAATAGACAATCCATGCATATCTGTTCATGTTATTTTATGCATAAACTCTTGTTCATTCCAACCCCTTTTCTCTTCTCTTCTCCTCTTCTCCTTCGTCATTCAATTTTTTTGATTGACACACTAATATGAAAACTGATTCAAAGGTCATAAACCTTTGAATTTTTATCATGAAGCCATCGCTTTCATCCCTCTCCTTTCTCCTCTTTGTGTTATACATGCATAATCGGAACGTGGATAGATCAGAGCGGAGGATGAATCAAAAGACAAGAGAGAAACTCTCTTTCACACTCACACGCTTTATTTTTCCTCCTTTTTTCCCTTTTGTGTTTGTCAATTTCAGGAGAAAATTTAAAGTATATTTATATTTATATAAAATGAAAATGATAATAATAATAATAAAAATGGTAGGAATTTCTCCTTTCCAATCACAACGAGATGCGTCTTCTGCTCTTCTCTTCTATTTCTCCTTGAATGTGAATATGAAGAAAGAACAAGGAACAAAACTGTATAATGTAAAATTTCATAACGTGTCAATCAAAGAGGAGCAACTCTATTAACCTTGTCTCATCTTTTTTCTCTTGTCACTGTCGACACATTGATGATTGTCTTGTAACAAAAGGGGAAAACCGACAACCGCAACAATCTACAATCTACACACATGTTTTACACACTTTACACAAAATACACACCACTATCCCTTTTTTTCTCTGTTTATAATATCCTCAACATTATCATAATAATAATAATAATAATAATAATAAATCTTGGATATTTTCTAACATGCATCACCCGCGAATATTCACGTTCTATCAAATATCAAAAACTCCAACCACAAAAGACACCTCTTTTCCCAGTTTCCCCACTCTCTTGTGAACCATTTTTGATTGACACTTTTACAACCACCAAACAGGAGCACAGAAACAGCTACAACCTTAAATCTCTCCATTCCCGAAAAAAACAGGAGCCGACAACAAGACAAGACATGGAATCAAAAATCGAGAAAAAATTCAAAAATGTTGCAGCCCCCATTTCCTCAGTTTCTTTCTCATGCTCTTTTAAACACATTTTAAACCATTTCAATTCCTCACTCTGAATTTTTCTTTGCAACTGACAAAAATAGAAAGAAAGGATTTTGGAGTGTAGACTTTTTGTGGATGGTTTATTGGTTTATGATGTACAAAGTAAAGTCAATTTAAATTTAAATCAAGACGGTTTTCTATTTGCCATGTTGTCATTTCTCATGCGAGGATAATGGATAATGGATATGACTCAAATATTAATTAAATAATCATTATGATACAATAAGAATTTTTGATGAGATGGTGAACAGAAAATTAGCGAGGGAAATTTCCGTACAATGCACAATAAAAAGGACCATGATGCTGATAATAATCACGGCACATGACATGACAATAATAGTTACAAGTAGAGGTCAATTAATGTAATGTCTATTGACGGGATCCTAATTGAAATGAGCTTGTATGTAACTAGTAATTAGACCGTGGTTAATTGTATCATAACAAATAAAACGAGGGAAAGAAAGCTCGTCAGATTAAATGTGATTACGGAGGAGAGAAAGAAGGGAAGAAATATAGATGGAAAAAGAGAGAAGACGAAGCTTCTACTGTTCCTGATGATGATAGTATGTGATGGGATGTGATGTGATGCAATAATTTATTTATTTTTTATTCATGTGAGTTTGTCAGACAGCAAGGTCCAAAACTATACTAGTTGGAATCTAAAATATTTAAATTATATAAA
>JAQGBH010000214.1:0-64006 GCA_034698265.1 Sminthurinus aureus
TGTCATTTGATAGGAATTTGGACCAAAGTGACACCAATATGACACCACATAATATCGACACATATTATTTCAAGGGGTATTCCATTTCATGTAATTTTACCTATTTTCTTTCTGCATTTAAATCAAAGTTTTTGTTCTTCATTACATTTTACATTTTACATTTGATATTCTAGACTCTAGACTCTAGATTCTAGATTTTATCATTAGGAATTTTACCTGTATGCCGGTGCGGGATTTCCATTACCGACGATTGCAATTCTGGCTTCTTCTCCCACTTGAACTCGGATTGACGGGGGTGAGGCGTAGACCAATTTCACTGGCTCGTTCCTCTCCGGTTCTGCACAGAGACGGAAATACATGAAAAGAAATTCAAAACAATATCAGTACATCAATTACCAATGCTCATTAGTCAAAATACTTGATAAAAATCCAGCCCAAACTTTTGTACTTTTATCATTTAACCAAATTTAAAGGCCCCAAACGGGGACGTTTTATTTTCTGTATATTTTGCTAATAAAGGGAATAAAATCAAACTATTATTATTATCGAGAAAAGTTTCGAGTTGTGATGGAAATGGATCGGGTTTAAAAATATGGGTGAGCTGAGCTGAGCTGATTCGGATTCTGATCGTAATGAAGATGTACAAGTTGCAAGTTTGACACGGAGTTTGTGCTGACTCTGACTCTGACTCTGACTGGCTCTGTCCGCTCTCTTTTCTCTGTAAATTAGCATGGGTAATTCAACAATGTCTATCACAGCTCAGACTCGGACTCAGGCAGACGTCTCTCTCTCTCTCTCTCTCTCTCTGCTATAGCAAGGTATATAGCATAGTGTAGCACATAGTATATTATGCATCACTGTGAGGATATGCTCACAACTACCATCACCATCACCATCACGATTAGGTTGCGCTAAGTAGGATTGAAAGTGGAGGAGGAGGAGGAGAAGAAGAAGATGGAAATGAAAATGGAGAAAAGTTGAAACTAAAGCAAGAGATTCATTATCGTAATTGGTTGGTAAATTAAATTTCACGCTGGATTGCCTTTTAGCAAGAGCTGGAGAAAACTTGACGAAAGTTCACTCTTCTCTCCATTCTCAACTCCCGATTCCCGATTCTCCAGTCTCGATTCTCGATTCTCGATCCAACTTGACTTGACTTGACTTGGATACACTCTCAACTCTAAAGTCTCAACTGTAAACTGTAAGGTAAAAAGTGGCTCAGTTTCCAAATCCCAAATTCGCAACTACTTTAATGTATTGAGTATTGACTCTCCTTTTACTTGTTCTTCTTCCCATTCTCCTTTTGACTACGGCGTTGAAATATCGTACATCATACATGGAAAATCCAACAACTTGTGCCTTTTCCAGTCCATCATTAAATTAGCTGATAAATCCTTCATATCAATTACAGTCGAGTCAAATCAGCTCAGCTCAGCTCAGCTCAGGTAGATCCAAATCCCCATCATTACGCACAGCTCTATTTATTTATCATTCAAATATCCAAATTCCAAATTCGGAATTCTAAATTCTAGCTTTTACCCGAATTTACTCAAGTTTATAATTTCGGATATTCAGCAAGAGTCGAGGTTTGAATTGGATTTTGGATTTTGAGAGGAATTACAAATTACGAATTAGAAAATCAGAATCACAAAGTAGAGTTGACATTTCATCCTTATTTCTGTTATGTCAACTCAAAACTCAAAAGGGATAAAGCTAACGAGATGTGTGTATTGAATATTGAACATTGAATATTGAATATTGAACCTAGTTAAAAATTGGAATCCGAATTAACTGAATAAATAATAAAAATGAATGGAAATCACTGCAAGGAAAAGACGTTTGCTTACCGATGATTTGGAGTTGAGCTGGGTTGGAGTGGCGCACTTCTCCCGTCAGCTGATGCGTCACTTGACATGTAAATTTCTCCCCGAGTCCTCCACTAGTCGTGTCACTAACGAGCAGATCTCCGTTCGACGTCACCGAGTACCTGCAACAAATGACAAAACAAAATGAAATGAAATGAAATGAAAGAAACAGACAAGGAAAAATTATCCACTGATTTCTGCGAGCATCAAAATTAGTTTGGTTATTTTGCAACTTGAAATTTCAAATGTTTTAAATGTCCACTTTTTATTTCATTTATCATTCATCAACATTCCATCACATTTATGAATATTTAGTCAATAGGAAATTTCCTGCTCCCTTTACAATTAGTAGTCGTGAATTATTTACCATTTATGGTTTATGAATTAAAAATGGAAAATTAAAAAGGTAGATAAAAATCGGGAAACAAGTTTATTTAAAATTAAAGTGAGTGGCAACTTTTGATTCTTGATTCTTGATTCTTGACTCAAGGATGAAATGAGGTCAGTTATCAGTTTGCTGGTGTCTGGTGTCACTTTTGACTTTGTGGTTATTTTAATTTCCTCTTGTGAGGAAATTGTAAATTCTAACAGTTTTGGACGTTAATGCTGCTGAGAATAGTGAATAAATAACGTGGAGCATGACATGACATGACGGAAGATGGTAGAAAAAATATGCCTTCCTCTCCTTTCTGATTGGGTAAAGTGTCGCACACTCGCTCTCCTTTTCAATCTACAATCTAGACAACAGACACTAGAAATTTACCATGTACAGTGTACAGTGTACAGCGAGAAGAGCGGCGAGAGAAACAGAAAAGAAAGGTTTCATATCTCAACTGTAATCATGCATCAAGAATGCACAGGAACAAACATCAAGCAGCAAGGCGCAAAAGTCAAAGGGAAAAGGGTTTTATTGTGAATTTTCCACATAGATTCTACATTCTACACTCTAAACCCGAGTTGTGTCAACTAACCAAACCCAAACCCAGATCCAGATCCAGATCCAGATTCAAAATCAGTAACAAGCACCGTTTGCATTGAGCAATGTACACCAGAGCTTTGATAGCTCGCTCTCTTTGATTTTCTGGATATCTCGGTGGTTTTTCTCCGTTTTCAGTGTGTCTACGCTAAGTCGAAAAGAGGAAAGGGAGAGAAAGGGACAAATACAGAGAGAGAGAGAGAGATAGAGAGAGAGACAGGAAATATCATGGACTAGATTGGAAGATGGGAAGATTGGAAATGTGAACCCGGATCGGGAGAAGGAATGCCGAGTGTAAAGCTGAGCTAATGAATTGAGGATCCATTTCCATTTCCATTCCCTCTAGTTTTCTTATCATCACCATTATTATTAGTAAAGAGTCAAGATTTCATCCCACACACAAACACAAACACACACACACACAAACCAATGGAAATGGAAACAGAAACACACGCGGTTTGAATTTGCTCTACTTTCATGTAACTTGAGAGTTTCATTTGTCCGCCTTCCGCCTTCCGTATTGTCGCCTATCTCCCGTATCTCTTCTCCCTTCCCTGGCTTATGGTGTATTGTGTATTGTGTATTGATCCAATTTCTAATTCAAGTTCAATTTCTAATCCAAGTTCCGTACAGATAAACTCGGTTCAGTTCTGCCTCCTCCTGAAATTTAAAACTCTGTCCTCAAGGCTCAAAGCTCAAAACATTTCCTAGAATGTTCCGACTTTCCAGATTGAGTGGAACACCTACAATCCACAATGCACAATCGATAAATGAAATGACAAGGACTTTTTCTACAGGATTTGCAGCCGATTTGCATTATCAACTATCAATTGTTCTGTTCTGTCTTGTTGCTATTGTTGTGATTTGATATGAAATAAATGCTGAATATCCGTCACCGATTACACTTATTCCATTTGAATACCGAACCGAAAACACTTGCCTTTGCAAATCACAACTTGTGAATCAAAGCAAAATCACTGTTTGTTGTTTGTTCGTCCGCTCCTTTGAATACTTTGAATATTTTGAATGGAGAAGAGGAGAAAGTTGGTAGTTGGTGAAAGTGTGGATGAATATCCCAGTGCCTCATTCCCAATTTATGGCATTCTCTATTCTCTATTCTGTATTTTCTATTTAGTATTTAGATATTGACAAGCGGAAAAGGATCCACTTTTACTTTTCATTGTCATTGTCATTATCACCGTGATAAATTCAATACTCAATACTCAACAGAAATACAAATACAAACAGAGATAGTAATATCAGTGGGTACTTGTGAATTAATCCTCCTTTTTCTCTTTGCTGTTTTCTACTTTCCTTGTTTGTCATGGTTGTTTTGAAAGGTTTGAGAAGTAGAAAGAGAGAGCTCTATTAATTCTATTTGTGTGGCCTCCAAACTCGAAACACCCACCGTAATTGCACAGACCTCCATCAGATATCAGATATCGGATACCTCAAGAGTTCTTGACAATAGCACGACGCAGCATAAAATCCATACAAAATACACAGCGAGGAATTACGATTAGAAATTAACGGGAATATAATGGGAAATTCCAAGAGTACTTTCTCTCTTTTGGTTTCCCGCGATATCCGGAATAATCCTGAATTCTAGATTACATTAGAAATGGTAAATGGTAAATGATAAAGAGCTGGACGCAACTCCAACTCCAACTGCTTTTACTTTTACTTTATTTAGATTTATTATTTTATGAGGAGAAGAATCCTCAATAATTTACCACCTTTTCCCCTTTTACTTGTATAATTTCAACTACTATTTAATATTATCCATTATCCAGTGTCCGGCTTTATTATTTTCACTTCCACTTTTCAATTTTCAATGAAACCAACCTCCAAACCTCCAAACCACTGAATAAAACCTAAACAAGATTAAAGGTAAAGAGAGAGAGCTGAAAATGTGGCTCAATTCAAAATTCAAGAGTCAAAATTCAAGCCTTAAATAATTTACACGGCTTTCTTGTTTCTGCTCTAAAAGAACCATTAAACATTGATGAATGTTTTTACCAAAGAAAAACAAACAAAGATAGCTCAACTTCTCAGCAACACTCTTGAATATTACATGTACTTTGTATGGATAATATGTAATGAAATATGGGAAGAGTGAAGAATGATGAGCGTATAAAAATAAGATATAGATTTATATTATAGAAGAAACTGATGGAGATTGTGATGATGGTGGGACATTTTCATGTTACTCGATACTCGATACTGCGATACTGGGTGTTCGGCGGTTGTCGGTTGTTGGTCGTGTGTTGTTTTCCCTTTTACTCCATCCTTTGCACTTTGCACAATGAGATGGAAGAACATTGATGCTCCCCATTTTTTCCTCTTCTACAGCAGGTCCGGATCCGTTTGAGGATTCGGATCTGGAGAAAAGTGGGGAGAAAGTGGAAGTGGAAGCGGAGAGGAAGTCAACTCAAGACAAGGAGTAAATAGCGTAGCTCAGAGAGAAACGAGACGGTGAAACGGTGAAGCGGTGGCGATGAGTGAATTTTAGTCACGTATCGTTGGATCATGTGAACTTTTGATATGAGAGCTTCATGTCTCCTACACTTTTACCGACGCTCTTAAACCATCCAGTTTCAAGTCACACTTCTTCTCTTCTCTTCTCTTCTCTCTTCCTCTCTTTGCCCATTCTCCATTCTCCACTCATTTTTGTCAACTAAGGAGCATCAAAAGAGATTCATAGTTAATCCTCTTTCTCTCTCTTCTCCGCTCCTCTATTTTCCACCTCTATTTTTTCTATATCCTTCTCTTTTACTTTCTTTCCCCACACTACGTCCGTAGTTTTGGTGGAGAATGTTGAACATTTAGCTCCATCCCATGAAATCCCGGGCCATCTACGATCTACGGATTTAACATGTACAGACATCTCCCCACCGTTCCTAGTTCATCCAACACAGAAACCTCGAAACTCTAGACTCTAGATTCTAGAGGCTAAAAATAAGTTGGTTTGTTTTGAGCTGTCTCGAGTCTCGAGTCTCGAGTCTCGTCGTCACGTCACTGTCTTGAGTTTTCAGGTTAGACTCGAGACTCAATTCTAGATTCTAGATTCTAGATTCTCGATTGTTTTCTCTTTTGTTTCCCTCCATAACTTTTTCATTCCTGTATTTTATTCTGATATAAATGTACCTACATAAAACAGCACAGTCGACACTCCATTCTTCATTGTTAAAAGAAAGGGAGGTTTAAAATCTGAATCAGAATCAAAACTCCAAAGACAAGAGTCTACATAAATAGGAGAGTTGACTTGCTTTCTCCCATTATTTTGGAGAGTAAATATCATAGAGAAGTAAATAGTGAAGAGAGGAGGAGGATTTCCATCTGTTTTGAGTTTTGAGCCATTGTTTTTATTTGTGGATACTTTGAGCGGATCTTCCTTACAGTAGCTCAGTCTTATTCTCACATGTCACATGTACAATGCACAATGTACAAAGAACCGTAAATAGTAAATAGTGTGCAGTGGAAAGTTTCTGAAACTTGGAGACTTTTCCTCCTCTACTTTTCTTTTTGTCATTTAGTCATATATATTACTTCTCTCTCTCTCTCTCTCCAGTTTAAGTTCTGGAGTCTGGAGTCTGGAGTCTGGAGTCTAGACAAGATTTGATTCTCTATTTTCACCAAGTGTAAATATACACACGTGTACCTTCCGAGTTTGGAGCATGGAAAATGGAGACGGAACGAGGAAAAAGAGAGGACCATCACAATGACAATGAAAATGAGGATGAGGACAAAGACAATTTTTTGAAAGGGAAAGCTGGAAACTCTTTTTAAAATTGAACAACGTCCGACCACATCCTGTTTTTATATTTTAAACCGCTTTTACAACTCAAATGAAATGAAAATCGGAACAAGCTTAAAACTAAAACTGCACATTGAGCATTGAGCATTGTACATGGAACATTGAACAGAATAAAAAATAATGATATTTTCAATTTTCACCATGAAACTTTGAATATTTTGAATATTTTGAATACTTAAAAACGCGGAGAGCCAAGAGCATAGAGCTACAAAAACACTAAGCGCCAAAAACATGGTAAACATGAAACTTTTAGCATGTGCTATTTCATTTATGGTTCAAGCTGTGGTGCAATCCACTCATAAGCGATAGCGTAAGAGTTTAGCCGGCTTAAAGTATCTACGTTTTTATTTTATTATAAATTACAAAGTTTGTTCCACTAATCATGACACATTTAACAAAATAGGGAAAGGGATAAAAGAGGATGGTGTTGAATGTTTAGTGCTGAATGCTACAAGCTGCAAGGGAAATATCGGATGAGGATTACTGAATACTGAATACTGAATACACGGATCTTGAAAAATTGAAAACACTCAGCACTCAACACTCACATAGATAGATAAATACTCTAATTTTTTCATTTCTCTACCACTTTTTTCAAATTCCTAAGCTTCTTTGACGAATGTATTTTTTATCCGCAGCTGTTAATCCACCATCTACTCTATTCCACTCCTTTCTTCCTCTCTCCTTGCCTCGGATCTTGCATCTTGGATATGAATTGGCAAAAAAATTTGCTACGTTTTTTTGCAAATAATCTAATCTCCTTTTCACAGGAATGAAAGAGTTTCCATGGAGAAAGTGAGAATTAAAAAGAAGATGGATCCTATTTTGCAACATGCACATTTTACCAAGCTCAAAGCTCAGTGTACAAAGGATTATTATTACACTATTTATTTCAGCTCCATGCTCCATATTCCGAATTCCGAACACTTACAACTTGATAATACCCACAAAATCCTCGGAAAATGAGAATGGATTGTGGATTGTGGATTGTGAAGCGGAAGGGGAAAAGGTGTGGATTGTGGATGAGCCGGAATTTAATACTCTTTCTCCTCTTCTTTCCTCTTTCTCAGTGAACAGTGAACACACGTTACACAAAAAGTTAATAGTAAATATTTTAGTGCATTTGCATTTTCAGATTCAGACTGCCTATTTTTTTTTGTACCAATTCAATTTCAAACCAGGAGAAGGAGAACCAAGAACCAGAGACACCGCCAGAGCCAGCGCCTGAGGCAGAAAAGGAATGACAAAGGAAAAAACTGCGAGTGAATTGGAGATTGAATAGATGAAGAAAAATCCTGCACTTATTCTGCACAATCCTCTAATAAAATAGAAAATAGCCCGAGGGGTTTTTCAGAAAAGGAATTCAAAGCAGATTCAACCGAATTTCCACATTTTACATTTTACATAATATTATGCAATATTTGAGATACAAAATACAAGAAAATATCTAGAATCTAGAATCTTGAATTTTATTAAGTGAATTTGATAAACATACCATATATCCAGAGCAGAGAAGTAAGTGAATTTGGTTGAGGGGAAGAAAAAGAATAATAAAAATACTGAAAAACATGGAATTTTTTTCCTGTCTGGCTCATACAATTTTTATTTTTTATTGAATTTGAAATTCGGGAGGGGGATTTTATTTCTTTGCTATTTAATCCGTGATATTTGGTTTGGAAAACCTCGAGTGTTTTACATTATACACATGATGCTTTGTGCTTTGGCCAACTCCAATTGCAACGTGGATGCATCCAGCGTCAAGCGCACATCATTTTTTCATTCCTATTTATTTTATTCTTGCTCTCTGTTGTTTGACCTAGAAAAACCTGGGATTTGAATCCTTGTAAACACTAAGCATTAAACAGCCAACATTGAGGAGCACGTAGACCGTAAACGGACTAGTGGAATAAATTGAAGCGACCGTGACAGTCAAATTACTACTTTTCACTCCCCACCCCTTTTTACTTACTTAAAGTTGTGTAGAGTGTAGAGGAAAAATGAAAAGGAGTAAAAAATGCACAATTTACTGTTACAGGTTTCCCCTTTTTTTCTTTTCCAATTTTCTTCTTTTCCCAGGTTTTCTCTTGACCTGTGACTTGTAAATACGGATACCGAGACCAATACCGATACAGAACCAGAAACAGAACCAGAAAACCTTTACGGATAAATAGAACAAGGTGAATTTTGCACATTTTCCCCCATTGACCGAAAGAGAGAACTGGAAATTCGAAAGAAAACCATTTCCTATTTTCCTACAGAAAAAACTGTTGGGAAGGAAAAGTGGGGAACAAGTGGGAAAATGTAGGGAAATGAAGGGAAAGCACGCACGAGTGAACCAAACCAAACCAAACCCAGGCAAAACACTGCTCATCCAGCCAACCGTCTAAATGAGCACAAGAGGAAAAACTAGTCAATTTGCTCTTTGCTCTTGGTGCTTTGAACTCTGCTTAAAAATCCACATGTCCATTTCAGTTTCGAGTTTCGAGTTTCAAATTTTGAGCTTCCCATTGCATGACATCCATATTTCATTACTCCATATTATGTAAATACATTAGGTTTCATACACTTTCTCTCTCTCTCTCTCTCTCTGGAAAACAATGAACCAGGAAATTGTCAAAAGTCAAGAGCAAGGTGATTTCAAATGAAATGCTGTAAACCATTGTAGATTCCTCATATTTTCTACGTACCATTTACCGTTTTCATGGAAAAGGATAATGGAAATGTAATAAGAGCTTTGAATTGGAATTTGAGCTTGAAGCTCCGAGCTGTGGTTAAGATTTGGCAAGTTGTAAAGAGAGTGAAAATGCATGCTGGATGTTGGATGCTGGATATGCTTGATATTATGTATTATACAGCTTGTAGTTTGTAGTTTGATGAAAAATAATGCGGTGGCTTTCCACATGACAAATTGTGGATGAGTTAACGGGAGACAAAGCACTAGACTAGACCAGACAAGATGAGAGAAGGCGAGAGGAAAAGAGACAGAGCCAACAGCTACAAAACAGAAGCCGAGCCTAGTATTTTTTAACCAGTTTACACATTGTACACTGTACACAGCTCTCATTTTCTCCGCTTTCCTTTGCCTCCTTTGAAATCTTTAAAGAGGAGAGGCAAAAAGTATAAAACACAAAATACAAAGGAGAAATGAGATGAAAAAAATCGGATGATGCCGCTGGAAAAAAAACTACTGTTTTCTGTTTTGTTCATACAGGGACTGTGGGAAAATGCTTTTTTTTCTAGTTGTGCTTGTGGTTTTGTGGTTGTCGTTGTATTTAGTGCTGTTTCTAGTTCTAGTTTTGGTCAGAGTTTAGTGGTTGAGGTTTAATAATAAAAATATGACTGTGGACTGCGGATGCATTACGCAGGGTATTACAGTATGGATTTCCATGTACTGAATGAAGCAACACTAGAGTCTAGACAAGAGAGGACAAGTGGCGCAGTATGCAGTATGTAGTGTGTGCAATAAGGAAGAACCTAGTTTGTGGATACATATTGTGTTCCGAATGATCCGAATGTCTGACATGTGACATTTGTCAATTCCTCTTTTTATTCCCCGCTTCTCACTCGAGTCTCGAGTCTCGACAGAAAGACGGAAAAATCCAAAATCCACAATCCAATGGAATCGGATCGGATATGGCCCGAATCCTTAAGAGAAGAGAGGAGAGAGCGAGCATGTGGGAGCATGTGCGTGCATATGGAGTTGTCTAATGTCTAATGATAAATTTCTACTCTGTCTCCTCTCTTCAACATTTAACGTTCCACATTCAGCTTTGAGCTTTGAGCTTTGAGTTTTGAGCGTGGAGAAAGTAGAAAGTAGAAAGTGGAGCCAAGTCAAGTCAAGTCAAGCCAAGAGCTGAGCCACTTGTAACTTGTAGCTTCCTCCGTTTCTCAGAGAGTGAAAGAGAGAACAAGGAGACTGAAAAGTGAAGTTGTGTAACAACGTCTGATGCAGATACACTCACAACTTGAAACTCGAAAGGAGTAGAAATACACGAGTCAAAATCTATACTCGTGTGTGTTCTGTACTCTGTACTCTTTACTACAAGCTGAATGAATATGCCTGTGATGTATTGTGTATACATGAATTGAAATTGAAAGTTTTCATATTGATTCTCAATCCAAGTCTACTGCTACTTGCTACTCCTCCACAAATTCTCAATTCGGAATTCGGAATTCCAAAAAAACTGGAGAAGGAGCTCACAAATATTTATGCTGTCTTGGAAAATGTCCATCTCCGCTTCTCCATTTCCTCTGCAGTCCGCAGTCTGCTCTGCTCAGCTCAGTTGATACATGCAGTTTGTAGATAGATGGGCAGAAAAAACCAGAGGAAGAGTGGGAAAGGAGAAAGGAGAAACATCTACACTCTACACTCTACAAACGAACGGAATGAAAGTTATGAGAATTTCTTTCTATTGGAAACCCGGGATTGGGGCGAGGGGAAATCTTGTGCTTGAGCCCAAATATTACAAACTACAAACAAATGAAAGTGAAAGAAAGAGATGGGAATGGGAAAGTAAGTTAAACTGTTTCATTTTCTCCTCCTTTCTTTCTTTCTGTTTTCTGTCTGAGTGAGTGAGTGGAGAAGCACCAACTTTCACCAGAACAACAGAACAACAGAGAAAAGGGAATGGACTGGGAATGTACTTTGTACAGGAGAATTCCCTTCATTAAATTACACATTCATGACAGTTCCAGCTTTCTCCACTCTTCCTTCTCCCTTGCTTTTTTCATCATAAGAATATCTACTTGTTCCTATTCTTCCTCTGCATAAATCCCCCATCTCTCTCACTTGTATATCTTTTCCTCCGTCTTTGTCTCAATTCTCAATAAACTAACGTCCGTTACTTATTCCACCTTCTATTTTCTATAGTCGATGAATATGGAGGGGAAAATATAGTACAGTCAACTATTTTCATATGTATGCTCTTTTCTATATTATTTTCCCCCGTTTACCATTCACTGCTCCTTGTTCCTTGTTCCTTGTTTGTTATAAATCATCCCCTTGACTCGGCGCACTAATAAAATGCATAAAATACCAGAGACGGAATGGGGAAATGTTGTATTGTGTATTATGTATTAGATAAGATCAAAAAGCAAAGAGCACATTTCCGCTCATTTTTTGTCCTTATTCATTATTCTCTCCCAATTCCAATTCCAATTCCGGACCAGACCAGACCAGACCAGTTTTAGACCAGTATTTTTCCCTATTGCCAATTGTCTCTGTTGTTTCAAATGCTTTATGCATGTTCATTCAGTTTGTTATTATGAACCTTCTAGATTCTAGATTCTAGACTGGAATCTGGAATCTGGAGAGAAAGTTTATTCTAGATTCTAGTTTTCATTTTTGTCCCAATGCAGACAAGTAGACTAAAATTTGTTGGCATATGTTACGTCTTTTGTCTCAATGCTCAATGAAAAAGCAGTTCAGGCACGCTTCCGGACTTTTTATTACATTTTTCAAACGATTTATGAGTCGAGCTGATTATTTGAAAGTTTTATATTTTATACCAAAAAACTAGTTTGTTGTATAAAATAAAGATAAAATATAAAATATATCTGTATTTACAAGTGAACTGTAAAGTGTCCCACGTGGAATTAATTAGAACAATCCGAGTAAAAAATAATGGTTTACTCCGATCGGAAATTGATATGTAGAAAAAAGTTGAAAAATTGAGAAAGTGGAGAAAATTGGAAAATGAGCGAGTTTTTCATCTTTTTTTCAATGATTGGTCTAGAATTCAGAATGTTGAATTTAAAATGGAGAATGGAGAAACGAAAAGATGACTGGAGGTGGATGTGTAGTTTTTATCCTTATTTTTTATTGGTATTGGTATTTGTACCCCGCATCCGCATTTGTGAGGAGAATGGAAAATGGAGAATGGAGAACGGAGAATGGACACGTTCGAAGAAAGAGGAAGAATGAATGGATATTTATGCGTTATCGTCGGATATTTCCAGTTTCCAGTTTTCAGAAATTATTATGATTCACCTCTCCTCCATTTTCTATTTTCTATTTCTCTCCCATAAATAGAAAAATAGAAAAATGGGAAGCAAAAATAGCACACGGTGAAGGCTTCTCCGGCTTCTACTTTCCTCCTTTCCTCCTATTTCCAGCAGTATTTACTATTTACTATTTACACAACATACAAAACACACAAAACACAAAGGATTTTTCCTTCTCCCTGTTTTTTCCGCTTCCTTCCTCATCAAAGGCGTGTGTCTGTGTCTGAATTCGGAATTTTGATCCTGATTCTTGACTTTTCTCTTTCTTTCCTCCTTTCCAATCAGAATGAATAATGAAGAATGAAAAGGATGAGAAAGGATGCGTAATGTTTCCAGTTTCGAGAGCAGAGAGCAGAGAGCTTGATGATGAAAAGCATTTTCACATTCCGTGCTTGATATTTGATATTTGATATTCGACGAGGAAGATTCCCAATTTGTGTCTCTCCCTTTCTCCACGTTTTATTCGGATACTTTGTATTCATTCATAAACATTTATCCCTACACAAACGTCCGCTCTTCCTTTTCTCTCGTGATTTTCCCCATTCTTTCCTTATTTTTCTTGCGGTTCTCGTCTGTTGTCTGTTGTGTCATGTGGTTGTGGTTACAAGTCACAAGTTACAAGTCGTTAGAAATTCTTTTTAGAGTGTGCCGATTATACACTTTTTTGCACGAACCAATTGATTTCTGCTCCAATTCACAATCTCTCCACAGTCGTAGACGTAATCGTAAATCCACGAGACGAATCGCAACTCGGAACAAGTGAAAAGTAAACGGTGGAGGAATTTTTAGGCTATGAAAAGCGACGGAGAATCTATCTTTCCTTCCTGAGTCTGGCTCGTGCGATGTGTGATGTGCGAGACTTGTGAGTGGAAAGTGGAGATTCGAGAGCCAAAGCAGAATTCTAAATGGGATACATCTTAAAACGTGCAGAATGTGGAATGTGAAATGTTGAATGTGGATAATTTCCATTTTCTATTCTGTCGGTGATCAGTGGGAATCAGTAAAAAAAAGGAGAGGAATCGGGGATTTTATAGATATTCCAACATGGCAGATATTTTTGTCTGATTTTTCTTTGTAGATAGATAAATAGAGGAGAAAAATGAGAGGAAAGCACAAGGCTGGAAGATGGAACTCCCGTCCATTTTTATCTCCTTATTAAACTCTACAATAAATACAACAGCTAGAATTTATATAGACAGTGAATTGTGGAATACAAAGGACAAAGGGTAAACGTGCTCATCATAAACTCACAAGTCAAAAGTCAAGAGTCAAGAGTCGCAAGTTGGGAAGACATGAAGAAAATTGCGCCTTTTTTTATTTTTGATTGTGTTTATATTTTATGGCCCGTGCTTTTCTTGTCTCATTTTCTCCTATTTATGACTTTCTCTCTTGTCCCCTCAATCATCGAGCACCACGTTATGCGATATCTTTTACTCAATGCTCAATGCTCAATTGAGCACAAGAGACGCGGAGAGACTTGAAAATCGGCGAGTCTCGATTCTCGATTCTCGTTTCTAGTTTTCTATTTATGTATTCCTCATTTTCATGTATTATTTTTCATCAAGTTTCATTGCTTGTCTCTTTGAAGATTGAATGAATTTCATTCCTAATTTTTCACGATACTTTATACATATATGCATGAATTAATTTGTATTTTACGTCTCATTCAAAGATTAGTAAAATCTAAGCAAGAGCTTACCTTGATCCGTGGACGATGGGCAGAAATCCTTGGCCAGAGCCAGAGCCAGAAGTTGAAGGCAGAGGACTGTTGATGTTGATGTTTTGCTGGTTGTTGTTGTTGCTGATGCTGATGTCGATGGGTGTGAATGAAGTTGAGCTGCTCCATCCTGAAACGGAGAGAAAGTCCCGCGAGTTCTCCTCAACTTTGCATATAAAAGGCGCGACATTTCCTCTCGCCACAATCACATTCGGGTCCAACACCACCTTCCAATTTCCTCCGACAACTGCAACACCAACCAACCAAACAAACAACAAGAGACATGATTTCAAATCCATTAATTCTCACAAGGAAATTACCTACTAAATACAAAATATCATACAAAATCCACTGTAACTACTTAATACACAATACACATTAATATTCTGTCTACACCATCCATAATTTTATATGTGCTTTGAAATTTGAAAAGCTATTCAAAATTCAACCAGACCATTATTTTGAATACTAATATAGAATCAAACACAGTTATTATTATTATTCCTCCACCCTCGACCACACAACAACAACAACAACAACAACATGGAATATACAGGGCCACCCACATTCACCATAAAGTAACTGCATCTAAAGTAAGTGCATCTTAGAAATGAGGAGAATTGATACAGCGAAACTTATTATTAGCCTTATTCTCCTTGTTGTGTTCATTACTGAGAAACTGTTTGCTCTTTACCATTTACCATTTACTCTTGATGTTGATTTTATGGTTCAGGTTCAGATTCAGAGTCTCCTTCAAAATTACGTGGTACATTTGTATGAAAAACGGCAAGGAGCAAACGACCTTCTCATTTCTCATTACATCTCAACTATCAAATATCAACTCGGAGAGAAAGGAGAAAGGAGAAAGGAGAAAGGAGCGGTAGTCAATAGAAACGCAGTGACGGGAAATAAAGCAAAAAGTACATAAACCTCTTCATTTCCCCGAATTTCTCAATGGTTACTGTGTTCAGTCTGCATTCTGCATTCTGCAGTGTGCACAATTCACAGAGATGCTTTTTTTTCTACTTGTGCAGATTTTTCTTCTCTTCTCTTCTCTATTTCTATTTCTATTTCTGGAACCTGGTACGGTAGAAAATGGAGGAGGAAAAAGGTATGCTAGATCTTAGATGATATTTTTCGTGTAATATTTTTCTCTAAATTCCCTTGCTTTCAAATGCAGAGCTTTTCTATTTTCTATTTTGTATTTTCTATTTTCCATTTTGTACGTGGGATTTTAAAAAGAAGCAGACCAGAACAATTTCACATTTCTCATCATTTATAATAACAAGAGAATAAAGAGAAGGGGAAGAAAAATAAGTGAGCATGAAAATGATGGAGGCGGAAAAACGGGAGAACTGGAGAAAAAACTATAGCTTAAAAATTGTATATTGTAATAAATTTTATGTACAATTTTCCATGTATATTTTACAACTTGGGTGAGTTTTGAGCTTTGAGCTTTGAATTTTGAATTGTGAGTCAAAAAATGTAGAATGTACAAATTTGTTTTCAAAACTGGAGCTTGTTTTCCTTTTCATTTCAAATTATGATACGGATACAAAATACAAGCTGTTTGACTGTTTAACTTGTTGACTTGCCCGTTCAAACCGAAGCTTCACATATCATTATTCTTGTATTCTCTCTCTCTCTCTCTCTTTCTCTTATGCTTCTTGCAAAGAAATCCAGACTCGAGACTCAAGACTCAAGACTCAAGACTGGAGCATTGAGGAGAAAGGAAACAACAAAACATTTATTTCATGAGCAATTGCAGGAGCAACAAAATACAAAATGAGCTTTTCTTTCTATAAAAGTCATAAAATATAATAATATTACTCGTTTTTCTACAATATCAGAAAACTTGGCTGTTTTTTCCACGGGAAATATAATTTATTATTTCATCCTCACGTTTTGCTCCAAAAGCTTTGAGCTTTGAGCTTTGAACCTTGAGCTTTGAGTTTTGAGCTTTGAGTTGAAAATAAATATCAAATATCAAAAAAATAAAATGTGATTTTTATTTTGTATTTATGTTTTTTCCAACAATTTACAAGCCAAAATAATTGGGTTGGGCTGTGAATTTCATAGAAATATTATATTATGTACTGCAAGCTACAAACTATAAAGTACAAAGTACAAAGGAAATGTGTGTGGATTTTCCATTTTCTATTTCAAATGTTGTGAAATTTGCTTGATGCTTGCTGCGTGACCCCAAGAAAAAATGTTAAATGTTAAATGGGAATTGTGAAGGGAGGCGAGTACAACGTGTTTGTTTGAGATGAGAGCAAAAGCAAGAGAAAGAAAGAGAGATGAGGTTAGTGATAAAGATGAGTGAAAGTGAACATGACAGGATTTGTGTAGGGAAATGGTTGAATGATGCACGGTGCTTAGTGTTTGGTATTTAGTCCTCGGTGTGTACATTATGTCTTGATGTCTCTAGTCAAATTCAAGTTCCATGTGAGTTTTTTTATTTTTCTACGGGCAAGATTCTAGATTCTAAATTCCAGTACCTTGTGTCTGTTTCTCTGTGGAGCTGGAGCTGCGGCTGCTAATAGAATACATTACACCAGCTCGGGCTCGGGCTCGGGTGAAATTAAAAGTTGAGGAGACAGCCGGAGAAAGCGAGAGAAAAGACAGCATGTTACCACAGCCCAGAGACGGGAGACAAGAGACAAGATGGAAAAATAGTACATGGACCATTTAACCGAGTAAAGTGGGATTTTAACTTTTCTTTTTCTCAGCACACAGCACAGAGCACGTCCTATTTTCTCTGTTGACTTGACTTTATGAAATCATTATGCATCTTGTCATAAATTAGATTATGTCTCTCATCCTTCTCCCTTTTCCCTCATTCCTCATCCTTTCTCTCCTATTTTACGTTTCCCTGTACTAAAGTCTCGAGTCTCGAGTCTCTTTTTGAATTCACGTTTCTCTTTGGTCTCTCGTTTGGTTTGGTTTTTCTCTTTCTCGTTCACTGTCACGCATTTCAAATGTGAAACGTCCAAGTCGCCATTATATATTTTAACCACCCATTCCAGACACTCCCACACCTACTCAACATTCACACTGACATTCACATTCAAAGTCAACGTCTCATTCAGCATCACTAAACTCTAAACTCAGACTTGACGACATTATGCCGCTTCTTCTTCTTCTTCTATTCTGTTTATATTAGGCATTTTCCAGTTAGTCACTAAAATTGAATGCCGAGCTCTGGATGGAAATCCCCAAATGAATCCCACTAAAGCCGCTCTAATAATGGAAAAATTGATACAAAATGAACCAAATTAGTCACTCAAAATCCAAAACTCCAAAACCACTTTTCCTTTCACTTTACATCACTTTTCCTCTTCAAAGCGCTTTTCAAGTCTTTTACGACTTTTATCTCTGTAAAATAATTATTGACGGGATTCATTAACTAAAAATCTTGGGTTTTATTAAATTGTGCGAGAAAAATATTCTCAATTTCGATTTTTTTGAACATTTTGTATCTTGAGCATTTTGTGTAATATTTGATCCTGAGCTTTTTCAAAATTCAAAATTCAAAGGGTAGAAAAAACAAGACTGCAGGGAAATATGCGGCAAATTTGAAAAATATTAAAAAGCTCGTGGCTCACGGAGCAAGTGGAGAAAACACGTTGCAGTTTTAGGTTAACGTACACTTTGTCGTTTTCATCATTTTTCTCACTGCCGTTGTCTTTTGTCTTTATCATCATCTTTATCTTTATTTTATCCTCCTTTTTCTTTTCACAAAAAACTAGGACGTTGATAATTAGAATAAATCCTACCGTTTGAATGTGATGTGAATTTGAGTGTGATTATGGAGGATGGAGGAGAAAATGGCAGAGATCTGAGTATCTGAGTATCTGAGATGGTAATTAGGCACAGTTTCCTTTCTCTCCCATTTTTCCTTTGTCCTCTTCTCTTATTTTTCTTATTTCTATTTTTACTGGAAAGATATTCTAATTTCCAATTTCATTCTCTCTCTCTCTTCACTCACTCTGGACAAGCAACAAAAGAGGGAAATTCAGTCACAGATTTACCATAGATGCATATCCAAATCGGACAAAACTCTCTGAGGAAAAATGCAAAATACTAAACCTTTCACTTGAATGGTGCAGTGAAGGCAGTGTGCGACAGAGAAGATAGATACATAGACTTAGAATCAGTGTGTAGAAAAGGGACTCTAATCGTTGGAAAATTACTTTAAACTCGACACTCGATCTGTAACTATAAATTCAAATAATCCAAAACCAAATTCAGAGTCTAAACTAGATGGAGAAAATTCAACAGCCAGATTCCGTTTCGGCTTCCGATTTGGATAATTATACCATGTGGAGAGATTTGTGCAGAGAGAGAGAAATGAATGAGAAAAAAGAAAAGAAACGGTAAGCGGGAGCCTTTGTATTCTGTATTCTGTATAAACTCTAGATTCTAGACTCTAGACTGCAGAATACACAAAGGACGTAGAATAAGATGTCGGCGGATGAATTGAGTATGGAGTATGGAGTATTGAGTTGGAGCTCGCTTGCTCCTTCTCATTCGTCATTCATTCCCTCTCTGCAGCAAAGCCAAAGCCAGGAGAAAGTGGAGAAAGTATACAGTGGAGGAGGGAACCATGTGTGAGGAAGAGATAAAGGAAGGAAATCCCTGTATCTTAGTTTTCTCCTCGCATTGATTTGAAATAAAGGGAGTAAAAGAGTAAAAAACAGAGAAACAGAATGCATAAAAGTCAAGTAATAGTCCAGAAACAGCGAGAGAACCAGAGAAAGAGAGAAAGTGGAAGAAAGTGGAGGTGAAAGAAGTGTGGAAAGGAGAGGAAAAGCTATTGAAGAATTTTGTGGAAAAAGGATTCTTGTTACGCCTTTGGGCTTTTTATGTCTTCCACTTTCACTTTTCTCTCTTTCGCTTTCTCTTTTGCTTTCTCTTTTGCTTTCTCTTTGAGTTTGGTCCATGGTCTCTGATCTACTTTCTTCTCCCCAGCCTTTACGCTGTACACTCTACGCTGTACATTCTACACTGTACGAAGGATGCAAGTTGTAGGTGGGAGCGGAACTGATGTTCTTGTTCTTTTTTCTCGGGCTAACTCCAACTCTAACTGCCAGCTTCAAGTTTCTACTTTCCAGTTTCGGGTGGATTGGGCAAGTGTTTGGTGTTTGCTATTCCGATACTAGCGAACTTCCATGATATTCCTTTCTCTGACGATTAGTTCCTCTTCACAATGTTTCCTCCTCGTTCCAACTCTCAAATCTCTTTTCCCTCCACACACAAATACAAATACCAAAAGAAACAGAAACAGCAACATAAAAACAGATACAAAACAAACTGGGATGTACACATTTTAACTCGTAGTTTATTGTTTTCAAGACAACTAACTCTTTTTCCTACAGCAATCTTCTCCGTTGAAGGTTGAACGGAATGGATTTATATCAAACTACCGAGAGACTTGGCGTTGGCGTTGGCGTTGGCGTTGGCTTTGGAACTGGAATTGGAGTTGGAGTTTGAGTTGGAGTTGGAACTAGATACAGGAGACGGAAGAGGAAAATCTGAGACGAGTTTCAAGGAGAACATTTCCATTTCCCAAGTTCCTCCCCATTTACCGTTTCCCCTTTACCATTAACTCATTCCCATTTATTTTTTCCCGTGCATTTTATAAATGCTCCACGCTACACGATTCACGCTGTACGCTGTACACTATACAATCTGTACATTGTACGTTTTAGAGAAAGCGGAATCGGATTTAGGATGAAAATCAGAATCGCAATCAACTCATCCTGATAATTTGACCCTGATGATCCGTTGAGAAAATCCAAATCCAAATTCACAAATTCATTCTTCCCATTAAATGAGCCACGCTCATTTACTTATTTACTCATTTACTCTTGAAATTGATGCCATGGCCAATCCCAATTTCGGAGCAAGTTAATTAACAAGTCAACTTGAGTCTTGAGTCTCGAGTCGGGTTGAATCATCAAATTGTGTTTAGTTTAATTTAGATGAATTTAAATGGAAAATTTTCGGACGTCGTAGTTTTGTATGTCTGCATGTCTTGATGAAATGACTCGAAACTCGAAACTCGAGACTCGAGACTCGAGACTCGAGAACTTTCAGATTGTCAATTGTAAATTGTAATCTCCAGTCCAAACCAAATTCAAATGAGCAGTGACCAATAATCATTTGTATCATTTTTAAGCAGCTCTTTTCAACAGTTCAAGAAATGGAGCAAACTGACTTATGAGTAGAATTGAATGAATTGAATGAATTGCCAAGTGTAAATTGTGCGGTAAAACATGTTGATTGTTGGTGGTAAAATATTCTTAATTTTGAATGGTGAAAGTTGTGTTGTGTTGGGTGTTTGGAGCTGATTGACTGACAAAAAATGAATGGTTGGATTTACCTTTTTTTGTATCGGGTTTCAGCATTCAAAATAGAGTATAGAGTAAAGAGAAAACGGACGAAGGAAACTGGATATTCCATCTCCGTTTTCTCTGTGGAATAGAAGAGCGGATTTGACATATTTATGGATTCAATATCAATGGATGAGAATGGATAGATCTATCCAATATCCAATATCCAATATCCAATATATGTGGACTGGTATAAAAAACAGTTTAGTTGAGTTAGAGCAAAGAAGAAGAAGAAAAGGAAGAGGAGAAAGTGGAGAAAGTGGAGAAATGGTGGCAGGATGAATGGTGAATGGTGAATGAATGGAGAGGATGAGGCTGGAGCTGAAGATGAAGCTGTAATATCTGTGGAGGGAAAACGGAATCAAGTGGGTGGTTAATTCAATAGCTCTCTGGGTATTATTCTCCTTCACTCCATTCTTCCTTTCTCTTTTATACTTTCTCCGCGCTCCTTTCACATGTCTTCGTCGGCTTATGCCTTGTTCCTTATACGTCTTATGTATTTTGGACTCTGTGGAGAAAAATCGTCATGAGTCTAAGGAGACCAACCCAAAGGAATGAACAACCAGCAACCAGCAACCAACAACCAACAGCGAACAAGGAACAAGCAGCGAGTAAGCGAGCAGCGAGCAGCGAGCATCGAGCAGCAAGCGCTCTATTTACCACTCACCACTCATCCATTATTTTTTCCTTCTCCATTCCTTCATCTTGAGTCTCGAGCTTCGAGCTTCGAGTATAACAATTGGAAGTTGCAAAATTCCAAAAATGTGCTCCTTTCATTTCACATTGTCTGCTGTCCGTCTGTCGCTCGCTCTGTCTGTCTCTACATAATAAAGAGTGAAACGGCAGTTGTATTGTGCGTTGTGTGTTGTGCATTTATCGTTTTCTCCTTCTGCAGTCTCAACGTAACTCGTAGAGCAAATAGCAAATATCATATAGAGTATAGAGCATAGAGTATAGAGTATAGAGTATAGAGTAGAGCATGTAGAGAAAGATGGATAGATTTTCACGCCGTCTTTGTCTTGTTCTCAAACGGCCATTCACATACACAATCCACAATCTAAAATCTACACTCGAGAATCTACAATCTACAACTTAGAACTACATCCACATTTGACGCATTATCCTCACAATTACGTTAAGTTGAGTCGAGTTGAATTCCTTTCTTTCTTTATTTTCTTCCGCACAATCAACATCAACGGAGGAGCAGAGGAAGAGGAAAAAAGGAGCAAACCGCGAGGAGGTAATGAACAAGGAATTATTTGAGGTCGTGAATCCTCATTTTCAACACTCAACACTCAACTCTCAACTCTCAACACACATAAGTCACGTCTTTTCATCTCCATTCACTATGCACTATTCACTATTCACTCTTCGCATTTCACGTTTCTCTTCACTATTTCTTTTTATTTCATTTTATTCCTCAACTCAGTTCTTTTATTTCTCCCCCTTTACAAGTTGTCAAAATTGCTCCGATTTTCCATTCCACCAAGAGGCAAAAGGAACAAAAGAAAAATAAGTGAGTTGATGACTCTCACTCTCACTCTCACTCTTACGACTTACGAGCCAAAGGACAATAAAAAATATAAACCATTGACAATCCACAATCCACAATTTAAAAGTGACAGCAAAGAGGACAATTGGCGCCAAATTGAATCACGTTCAAGTGTTCAAGTGTTCAAGTGTTCAAGTGTTCAAGTGCTCAAGTGTGACTTGAGACTTGAGAGCAGCGTAAAGTGAAAAGTGTGAATTGAGCATTGAGAATGGTGTCATGTTAATAAATAGGCCAATTTCTACTCTCCATTCCTAAATCAAGAGTAGATTAAAAAATACGAGGAAAATTCAAGAAATTGGCAAACTCGGAACTTAATTCTCAATTCAGATTTTAGAATCAGCAAAACTGGACATGGGACATCGGGCATCGGGCACCGGGCGCTGAGGATAAAATCCAAAAATGAAATTGAAACAGTTGTATGGAGAAGAGTTCATAATTCATGAAAATGGCTAGTTTTTCTCAAGAGCCCTCATTATCATTATCATTAGCATTACAATTAAATTAAAATGATTATCAAAGGAGAGCAGTTAAAAACATCTGCCTGCATCCTTTTGCATAAAGAGAAAGGCACGGAGAAAGTGGGAGAGTAAATTTGGTGAACGTGAGAGAGAAAGTCTGGATTCTAGAATTTGGAGTGTAGAGTGTAGAGATATAAAATATTCGGAATGACTCATAAAATGAGCAAAAAAAAAAGATAATGGCAACTCTTTCCTTTTCCTCCCTTTTTTTCCATCTTTTCCTTAAACTTGCAACACTGGGGAAAAATTAGCTCACGAGAATAAAAATGAGAATGAGTCGAGTTGAGAAGAGTTGAGTGCAGTTTGGTTGAGGGAAGTTGAATAAACTTTAGATTTCCTTCTACATTCTAGATCTCCAATGGAAGAGAATGGAGTCGAGTGGGAGAGAGCAGAAAATTGTTGACTTTGACTTTGACTTTGAATTTGTTTCGTGTGTAATGTGTAGTAGCGACTCCCTCGTGTTTTGTATCTTGTGCCTTGTGCCTAGTGTCTAGTGTCTAGTGCCTCGTGTGCTGAACTCACTCTTCTCTTTTACTTTAGATGGTGAGTTGAGAAAGTTGAGAGTCTGAAGGTCATTTTAGAAGCCGTTTTAAAAAATGAGATCATTTCCTCTTCGCCGTTTACTCTTTCTCTCATCCTCTTTCCTCTCCTCTCCGTTTCTTTCCTATTTTTTGGAGGAGGACAAAGACTGGTAAAGTATGCATATTTGAAACACGTTGACAATTTTAGAGCCATTCTACCTTTTTAACAGTCATTGACATGTGGAATATGGAACTTGGAACTTGACATCTTGAATCTTGACAAAGCCAGCTGTGAGATACCTTGTTTCAAGTGGCTAATTCTTCTCACTTGTCAATTCTCAATTGTTCATGGTCCATTGTCTAGTCTTCATTCTCCATTGTCGCCTGTCTCCGTTCATTCGTTGGTCGTTGGTCGTTAATCGTCTGGACACTTGTACCTTGTACCTCGAACGAGAACTAGTCAGACATGCCTATTTTATTCGCCATTCAACTTCCGCTGAACCAACATTATTTTTATAATGGACTTGACAATGACTGCGATATCATCGTCAATTGATATTGATACATTGATTCGATACTTCGATACAAAGTTTTAGAGCAGTCTGCACAAATCTCCCGTATCCTTTCTCTCATCTCCAGTTTCCAGTCTCCATCGCCTCTTAAATCCTTTACGTTGAATCTCGAATCTCGAATGTCGAAAGTCGAAAGACTTGTTTCAGCATTTTTAAACAACATTTTTTTATCTTTTGCCTTTAAATTTTCAACCCATTGTTAAAAGTCACAATCCACACACTAAAAACTAAAAACCCCTCAAAATCCACATTTTTACCTCAAATATCAATATCAATAAACTTGGATTAAAACAAGGACAACTATAAAACTCAAAACTCATCTCGGTCTTTTGCGCATGTTGATCACTAGTGCAATTTTGAAAATGGAAAATACAAAATACAAAATACAAATAGGCTAACGACCAACGACGCGAAAAGTATGAAAATGGAGCATACCAAATGAAGGAATAAGGGAATATGCGAGCGATTACCAATTGCCAATTGCAAATGGCACGTTGGTTTGGTTTTCCAAGGGTGCATAAAAAGTGTAGAGAAAGTAGAATGGGAAATTTTGCATCCCAGTTTGAATCTAAAATCTAAAGCCATGGACGACAAACAACAAACAACACACAACACCTTTTCGTACCTGGTGGGAAATGAAAATTGTATTGGATATGGAACGTGTCATTGTCGTTGTTGTCATTGTCATTGTCATTGTCATTGCGGTTGTCAATGTAATTCTTCCGCTCTTTATTATGTGTTATATTATATTATACGGCATGTTTTTTATCCTTATTTCCTGCACAGAATCCTGAATAGAAAAAAAGAGGAAGGAGGGAGTGAAATTTCAAAAGTGTCGGAGAAACAAATAAAGAGGAAATTCCTTATATCCTTTCCTCTTGACATACAATTTCGTCGGAGAAAGTAAAGAGAAAGCAAAGAGGTGTTTCTGTTTTTGTTCTGGTTTTGGTATAAAATGATACGATATGAAATGAAATGAAATGATGTGATACGGGAGGATGGGATAGGATAATAACGGGATGTTCGGGCTCTTGATGTTCTTGATGTTCTTGATGGTAAATGGTAATGTTTGAGTGTTTGAGTGTTTGAGGTGGAGTTGACAAAACCAAGAGGAGACGCCAGAATTCATGTACAGGATTTGGCATGTACCATATTCTGTTTTCTCGTCCCTCTTTCCCGTCTCTTTGTCCTTATGTATCCGGAGCAAACCAGAAACCAGTTGGCTTAGTTTGGTTCCGCTCGGCATTCCACATCCGTATTCTTGTTCCATATCCAAAATCCAGCAGACTGCCATTACTATTATGGATCTTGTTCTCTTCCGCCTCCTTCCAGTTTCCACTTTCCACTTTCTCCCCTTTTGTATCGCTGTATCATGTACTGTATACTGTGCTGTACTGTGGAAGCATAATGCTAGGCATGCATAAAACGGTAAGCGGTAAACGGTGAACGGTGCTGTACTTTCTTCTTCTTCGCTTGAGTCTTGAGTCTTGAATCTAGAGTCTAGAGAGTTGAGAGTTGAGAGTGGGGAAAAATGGGAAGAAAGAGGAAGAGAAGGAGAAGGAGAAGTGGCAACAAAAACTGAGCCCTATAGGGATTTCCCTCCTCTACTCTTCTAGTTTCTTCTAGTTTCTCCCAGTTTCTTGTAGTTTCTTCTACTGTTTTAACAAGGTGCGAACAGGCATTTAGAATTTCTTCACGTTTAACGACATGAAAAGTTTTTCCCTTGAACGGTGAAAAGAGTGTAGAGTGTAGAGTTTTGCTCCTTATCTTTTATTCTGGCTTGGTTTGCTGCTCCTTCTTCCTTCCTTCCGTCCAACTTCCTCTACTTCTACTTCTACTTCTCTTCCTCCTCCTCCTACGTGTGTACACTATACACTGTACACATTGTTCTCCCTCCTTTTCTCTTCCCTTTCTTCTCTGTTTAGCTCCGAGCTCACACTTTTCTCACTTTTGCTCTCCATCTCCCTCTCTTTCGTGCTCCACTTCAACTCTCAACTCTCTGTTTTCCTCCGTCTTTCACAAGTAGATTCTAGATTCATAGAGGAAGAAACTGGCTGTTTGTATGTGTAATGCATAATGCATCATACGCAAAACAGGTCTGGATTGTGTATCTCCCGGATCTTCCATGTACACTGTACACTATACACTATACAGTGTACATGTAAAATGGGAGGGTGAGGAAAGAAGAGAAGAGGAAAATACGTGGAAGAGGAAATCCAAAAGCCGTGGGCTATTACAAGAGAAGGTGGGAGCTACAGTGTAGGAATTCAGATTCAGATTCAGATTCAGATGGACCATCAACCATCAAACATGAACCCTTCGGAAGAGCCACAGTCACACAACAGACTTATTTCAGCTTAGACAAACAATGCCAAATAGACCACACTGCTACATCCAATACCCCTATTCCGCATTCCGTATTACCGTCAGCAGTCAGGCCATTCCTCACCACCACTCCACTCTCCACTCTCCACTCTGCTCTCCTTCAGCTATGCATCATTCAGCCTCCATTCTCCATGCTACATTCGAAAGTGGCATGTAAGCCTGGAAATCTGGAGAGCTGGAGAGCTGGAGACGTTGGATTTGTCAAGAAACTTTAAGAAATCGGAGGAGAGAACGAGGTCCAAAAACCTGCCAATAGACAATAGACTCATGTTGTCGAGTCATGTCATGTGATTTGAGGCTATTTGATATGCACCAGAATCCGGACTAGACTACATTATGAAGGCTGGAGTGAAATGTGCATCCTGCATTCGTTTTAGCTTCAGCTTCAGTTTCCTTCCCCACCTTTTCCCTTGCATTCTTGATTCAAGAGTTGACTCGAGTTTGGAGTTTGGAGTTTGGAGTTTGGAGCTGCTGAGGATTTTTCCTCAATGACGAATGACAAATGTACAATGTACAGTAGAGGAGTGTCAAGTATGAAAAGAGTCAACAAGGATTTTTTCATTCACTTGTTATTTTGCTACTGCATCTGTATCTGTATCTGTATTTGACTGGTTGGTTGGATCTCGCTCCTTCTTTCGCCTCTCCCTTTTGACTCATTCTTTGTTATCCTTTTTTACGGAAATACACAACACACAATGAACAATACACTGTAATACGTACATTGTACATTGGGCATTGTGCGTAGGCAAAGGAAAGGATTTGTATTGAATACAGAGGGGAAAACTGCGTTTGGAGTTTTGAGTTTTGAATACTTCCTCCGCTCTACAATGTGCATTGTACGGTGTGCAAAGTTCAAAGTCCAGTGTAAACTGTACATTGTACATTGTGGAGTTTCCCGTACATTGTACGCACTTGTACTTGTACTTGTAGGTTGTAGGTTGTAGGCAAACATATTTATTGTATATAGCGGAGTGAAGAAAGAGACAACTCGAAGCTAGTTTAGCTCTTTTCCCTCAATACAGTACAGTACAGTCCAATACAATAGGATATAATACTCTGCACTTCCCATCCCACTTCTCCCTTCTCTTCTCTTCCCCTTATCTCAGTCATATTTCATTCCTTTCACAAAACTTTCTTCACTTTCTCCCAAATTCATTCAGCATTCCAGCTTCACTCCACTAGACTTTACTTTACATTTCTTGACTCGGAGAAAAATCCTACATTCTTCATTCTACTCACAAGTCAATGTTCACCATACACTCTACACTCTACACTCTACACTCGGTTTTAAATCTGCTTTTCCCTTTTCATGTTTTCCGCTTCCTACATTCACTCCTATACAGAGAGAAAACAGAGCTGATCCAGAAATCACAAGTCAAGTCAACAGTCAACTCAACTCAAGTCTCGAGTCTCGAGTCTCAAGTCAACTCTAGTTCTAGTCGAATGGATGGTGCGGAGGAAAACTGGAGATGGAAAATGTCCACTCTGATTACTTTTCCACAACTCACAACTCAGCCCGTATCCACTCACTCGCTGAATTTTTATCAATTTTCCATATTCCATACTCCATTTTCATGTTTCATACTTAATATTTTATGCACATGCATAAATACGAATATAATAAATATACATGTATCTGTGTATCTACGCCTACGTAAAACGTGGTTGAGCACAAAGCACAAGTAAAAGAGAAACAACTGGAAAAAATGCGTGGTTTTTGAACGCCGTTTTGAAATTTCTCCTCGTTTCTTTCTTGTTTACAAAAGAGTGGGTAAATGAAGAGGTGGAATTTAGAATTCAGAATCAAGACGAATTTTCCCTCTCTCTCTTAATTTAGTCACGACTCGAGACTCGAGACTCGTGAGATAAGAAAGAAGAAGAGGAGGAGAAAACTCGAAACACTAGTTTTAAAATGCAAGGAGTGGAAGAGCAAGTTGAAGTTGAGGTGGAAGAAATGGGATTTTGCCCGAGGCGGGAGAAATGAACAAGATGTTGAGAATGGAGAATGAGTTGAGATAAAAGTGAAGCCTTTTCCTCTTTTCACACTCTCCCTCATACAATATTTATGCATAGAGTGTACCATAGACCATAGAGTGTAGAGTGTAGAGGAGATTTTATAATTTTAAGGAAATGAAAAAAGTTGGTGAGAATCTCTTGCTTGTGTTTTGTGTTTTCTATTTTCTATTTTCTATGTAAATATGAGGAGAAATTAAAAATATTTGCCTGCATGTGTGATGGAAAATCCTCGTAGAACATGAATGTACAGTGTAAAGTTGAAATGAGGGAGAGAAAACTCTCTTTCTCTCTCTGTCTGGTCTGCTCTGCCTGGAGACTCTGTAAATTCCCGGTATTTATTTGGAACAAGTCTCGTAAATTAATTCTGTCTAGTGTTCTTCCTCTCCCGATTAATTACATTACACACATGTAGACGGCAGACGGCAGACGGGATCCAGGTTCGAGAGTCGAAAAGAAGCAGACGGCAGAGGGTTGTTCCTCGTTTGTACTCAGGGTGAAAAGTGTAGACTCACAAGTGTAGAGTCTCGAGTCTCGAGACTCGAATGTGAAGAACTGTGGAGAAAAGTTGTGGAGGGAAAAGTGTTGTTGAGAAATTTCTCTAATTTTTAATTAAATAGTCTTCACTGCTGCGCTTGCTCTTGCTCTGTGCTCTTTGCTACTTGCTATTTGCCATTTTCTACAACTTTATATCTCAAGGCTCTCTCTCTCTCTCTCTCTGCTTCTCTCTCAAGTTTCTCAACATTAGTCGACTAAATTATAAATAAATTATAATTATAAATAGTACAAAATTCTTGAAAAATTTCCCCTCTTCTCATTCTTCCTCTTACTCGAATCTAGAATCTAGAATCTAGAATCTTGAACCTTGAATCTACATACGGTAGATAATTTCTGGCCTCTCCTGGGCTCTTAATGAAGAAGAGCGAAAAAGTCACAGGGTGCTTTTTGACAAATTATTTATTTCTTGTACACTCGACACTATAGAGACTAGAAACTAGAGTTTAGTTTTGAGTTTTGAGTTGAGTTTGCTGCAGAGTTCAAAATAATTTGAAAATACATTATCTCTCATTAAAACATTAAAATGATTAATAGTAAGAATTATTCTCCTCCTCATAAATATTTGTGAATTCCTTTCTGAATTCTAAAGCTTAAAAGTTTAAAATATACACGTGGCACAGAAACACATTACATTTTTAAGGGCTGTCATGAAAATCTGTCCTTCCCGTTGCTATTAATAAAATTCATTAAAAATACAATTAACAAAAGACTGCAATTCAATTTGTGTAGTCAAATCCCCAATTTCAACTGTCAAACGTCTTCAATTATAAAATAATTAGTCCTTATGAGCCAAAACCTATGATTCTAATAAATATTCGTATCTGTTTTAATCTTTTACCTCACAAAAGTCAAGCAACATGCAGTCACAAACAACAGGCTTTTTTCACTACGTGACTAAAATATCCATCCAAAGAGGGAGAAACAAAGCTATAAAAATCATGACAAAGTTCAAAATTTGACCCCTGGGTGACGCCACTGCAAAGTTAAAAATGTGACCGCTACATGGCGCCACTACTTAGTTTGAAATGTACCCGCTAGATGGCGCCATTACGTAGCTTCAAATTTGTCCGCTAGATGGCGCCACAAAGGAATTCAGAATACAACCGGTACGTGTGTATTTTTTACATAGACAGAAAACGACGGACGGACTCGCCAGTACCAACCCTGAGCTTCGCTTCCTAAAAACGGAGACCTTTAACAATCAATTATAAAAAATGACAAAACTGAGCAGAGTTGTGACATAAACTGTCACTTATTTCCTCCTTTGCTGTCATCACGAGCTTAAAAAGTGAAAATAAGGAAAGTCATCCTAATTGGTAAATTGTGAGCTGTGGACGTCTGATGTTGGTTGCTGGTTGCTGAGTGAGCATAATGAAGGATGAATGAAAAGAGTCCAATGGCAAAGTAGCATAAACACTTGTCAAAAACTTGTATACAGAATACAGAATACAGATAAAACAAGACAAAGTCAGAGTCGGAGTTAATGGCTTGAAATCCTCGAGAAATCATCCAACTGTCACCTCAAGTTTACTTGACTTCATTTTATTTTTCCAGACCATTTAGAGTTTTGAGTTTTGTGTTTTTTGTTTTGAAAAATGATAAATCCTATTTATTTTCCCCGTTTGAAATTGAAAGAGGAGTTTTATTACTATTTAAGCTCCAGCTTCTTTCTCCTTCGTCTTATCTGTGTCTCTGCATCTGCCACTGTCAATTCCACGGGGATTTGTAGTTTGTAGTTTGTAGTTACAGGTAAAATTTAGACTCTCGAATCTAGAATCTACAGTTGTGAAAGTGGCTGTTTGAGTTTTGAGTTTTGAGTGGTTCAAGTGGGGAGGAGCGAATGAATGAATTGACGAGGACGGAAGTGTAGTTTTTGGTTACGGCAGAGTGTCCACTTTACTTTTGACAGCAGTTATCAAAGTCCTTGTGAAATGAAGATTGCTTTTCCCTTTTCCTTTTGACTCGAGTCTGCAGTCTCGAGTCTCGAGTCTTGAGCCTGTTTCTTCTGGTCTGGTTTGGTCTGGTTTGGTGTTTGGTTGTTGTTGTGGTTCGTTGTGGTGTTCGGAGGCTCAACATGTCATTAGTAATAGTTGTTGTACCGGTTGAGACCTGTTCCTCCCAAACACTTGTACGCCATACAACTTACAACAGCGTCCTGCTCCCGGTACATAAAATGGAACATGGACATAGACGTTTCGTTCTAGACGCTAGATGGGAAATGGACTTGAGAAAGGGAAAAAGAAAGGAAAGGAGATAGCAAAGTTTTATCGGAAATCGAGCGGAGCAAGGGGAAAGTGAAAAAGGTGTGAGAGCACACAAGTCAAGTTCAAGTTTTATTTTCTTTCTCCCTCTTTCCCTCACTTTCTCTTCTGTTTTTGTCCCTGTTCAATGCTCAATACTCAATGTTCAACTTTTAATTTTTCACTCGGACTGAAATTGAAACTGACTATTGGTTTGTCTCTGTGTGTTTTGGCATTGGCATTGGGTATTGGATATTGGGAGAAAGTGAAATTGTGTGAAAGTTTAAAGAAGGAAAAAAGAGAAGGTATCCCGTTCCACACTGGAGGAAATTGCAGAAATTGGTATGGAGAGGAAGGTTCTTGTCACTGCTCACTATTCAGGAGGAAAATCAAGTTCACTACGGAATACGGAACATAGACTGTAGACTGTAGATTGTAGACTGTAGATTGTAGACTGCCAAAGACGGTCTAGGTTGAACAAGGAGCAATCCGCGCAATTCCCCACACAAAGGTATCCCAAATGCACATAACAAAAGACCACTTTAAGAATAATAGCCCTTTAAACTACTCTCCTACTCCACTCACAGACTCACAGCCCAAATAAAGAAAACGGTTTCAATTTTCAAATCTTCTCATGTTCCCATGCTTAAACGCCCAAACGGTTGAATTGAAAATGTACCAAGAGTAGAAAATAGAAAATAGAGGAGGAATGAAATGAAAAAAAGTGAAAGAAAAGGACAAAAGAGAATTGAGAATTGAACACTGAACATGGAGATAATAGGAAAAAAGTGTTGGGGAATTGGAGTAAAAGGAGAAAGATAAAAGTGTGAACGTACCACCTCGGAAGCGAATTCTCCTGCTGATAACTGTTCCGACCGGATTTGATGCCAAACACCGAAAATCCCCCGAATGCACATCCGAGCGGAAACTGTGGACGGGGAAGGGCAAAATGTGCATCGTCCCATTGGGAAACACATCTCTGAAATCACATGAAAAATTCACAACCATATAATTACACCATCCATATTTTATTCTGTCATTTATTCCTTCATTTGTTATCCCGCGATAGAAGGAACAAACAAACAAACGAACAAACTGCGTCGTACAAAAGCCACAAACATTTATTTATAACGGATCCAAAAAATTCAAAATTCAAAACACAAAACAGATAAAAAGTACTTTTCTCCCGCGTTCTATTTGTACTAATTTTTTATACTGTAAAATATAAATGCGAAAATGAGAAGAAAATTGGCGCGTAATTCAACTATTCGAGTCTCGAGTCTCGAGTCATTTTTTTTTCATTTGACTGTTGACATTTGACTGTTTAATGTTTAGTGGTAAATTACCTGAGTCCGCTGATGGGTAAAAGTGGGAGTCCGGAGGAATCTTCAATCCAGGAGATGGTTGGTGCTGGACTTGCCTGTGCGCTGCATGTGATCCAAAGACCCGTGTCATTTGTGAAGGAGACTTGTTGTGGCGGCTCATTCACGAGGATCGGTCCATAGAGAAAGGAAGTCAGGCCAGAATGTCCATTTTCCACCGTCAAGGGTTCTGCAAAAACCACAAGAAAACCAAAAGCCAAAGGAGAAAACATATTAGATTGGGATTTGAAATCCATATAATTACACAATCTCCACACTCCACATCCCAATTCCCACATGAGCCCATGCAACCACGCTCAAATCTCAAAACCATATGCAAAATCAACCTTTTCCCACCATTTCACCAGTTCACCGGATCAGCTCAGAAATGAGCACGCACTCGAAACTTGAGTGACCGCAACAACTCAATTTCGTACCCTTCTCTAGATTCTAGATTCTAGATTCTAGATTTTAGATTGTAGTTCGTACTGCATGCGATTAAGTGGTAAAGTGGCGGATCGGTGGCATGAGCCGAGGCGGAAACCGCAGAGCTGTATCAGTAGAAAACCAGTTTATAATTACACACCTCCTTCCATTCTATTCTAACAATAAGATTCTAAGATTCGTGCATGCACTTTGTATTTTGTATTTCTGTGCACGAATGCCCAAACTCCAAATCATGCTCAATTCAAAAGGTGAAAGCAAAGAGAAATTAACATGAAAAAATCTTACGTCTAAACCTCCTTTTTCATTCTCAGTTCAATTTTCCTTGAAAAACCTTGAAATTTAGGAAAAAACAAAAATCCTTTTCAACCTTTAATTTCTTGGTCACTTGTGAATTCTGGATTCTGGATTCTGGATTCTGGATTCTGGATTCTGGATTCTAGTTAAGCAAACGCTGTGGCTGATTCAGGGAAAAAAGTAAAAGTAGCTCCTTGTACATTTAACATTGCTAAGAGCAAAATAGCAAAAGAAGAAAAAACAAAGTTGACTCAATTTGCCCACAAGGAATGAAATGGAAGAGAAATGAAGAAATTAAATGGCAACTGTCTAATTACTCGAAATAACTCGAAAGTGACTGGCTCAATTTAGTACAGAAACACGCCAGAATCTACACTCGACACTCTACTTTCTACTTTCTACACAATCAACGTGAAAGTGAAAGTGAAAGTGAGCATGTCAAAATGAAGGAGTTTCTCTTTCTCCTTGCTCTTGTTGTTTTCTTGCGAATGCAATTACTGTGAGAAGCTCGGAAGATGAAAGGAAAAGGCCTTAAAACTTGGTTTGCGCTGGATTCCACATTCTACACACTTTTATGTCAAGAACCCACAATCCAGAATCCAGAATCAAGAATCAAGTCCATCATTTGATCCTTGATTCTTGATTCTTGATGTTTTGTGTTTTATGTTTTGTGGCGATGAAAAGAGAAGCAAGAAGAAATTGAAATTCATTCATTCATTTTATCCTGCTTCTGGAATTTGGGTTAGTTAACTTGTTTTAAAGAGAGAAGAAGAAGATTCAGCTGCTTCATTAACTAAAATGAGAACAACTTGTTCATTCTTCGTTCTTCATTCTACTCTGTTCTGTTCCATATGTATAAAAAGACCCAGATTCCAGCTTCTGAAGTCTAGATTCTGGATATTTCTGGACTATTTAGTCCTAAGTGAAAATGAATGGAATGCTAAAGACTCGAGACTGGAGGCAAACAAGACTGAAAAGAGAGTGGATTGTGAATGTTGAGTGTGACTTGTAAAAGGCCAACGGGAAGGGGAAATTCAGTCAGTCAGTCACAGTGACTTTGAACGTGAGTTGTGAGTTGCGAGTTGCGAGTGAGTCAGTCATTGTGGCAGGATCAAGAGGAAAGTGGAGTAAAACTAAGTCAAACCCGACTCAAGAAAGGATCCGACGGAAAAGGAAAGCAAGACAAGAAAAGAGGAAAAGAAAGAAAGGAAAATTGTACATACATTTATCCAACATTCAGCTTCCAGCTTCCAGCATCTCGCACTTAGTTATCTTTGGTAACCGTCGTCACGCCTGGGGAAGCCTCACACTTTTCTCCACTGTACAACTGGAACTGGAACTGGAGCTTTGGATTCTGGATGCTGGATTGTGGATCATTCACTCACTCAGCTGTGCTAATACTCTCTGTACTACAACGGATTTTCATAGATCACACAATATCCTCCACGCCAACAGAATCATATCCTATCCAATCCATGTGCAACCTACACGTATTATTCCGTTCTATTTATGTATTAAAACTCCATTATATATCCACCACTAGCTTATAGGTTCTAGGTTCTAGTCAAAAGGGGAAAAGATAAGGAAAAGTGAGACAGTCTGGGTGAAACTGGGACAGAGGAAATATTGTTAAAACAAGAAGAGGACGGAGACGAAGGAGAAGAAAGCAAATGAAATGGAAAGGAAGGGAAAGTGAGTGGAAGAAAGACAAGAGAAAGCGGGAGAAAGAAGGAGAAAGGAGAAAGCTTCAATTCAATCTAATCAACACGATCTCACTCCTTTCTCCCTTTATCCATTTGCCTCGCCTCGCCTCGCCTCGCTTTCCCTTGTCTTATACAATGGTTTAGCTCAGAGCATTGTATTTTGTATTTTGTATTGTATCTCCAGGTTTTACTCCAATAGGAAAATTCCGATCCCGATTCCGATTCCGATTTGGATCCGAATTCGGATTTGGATTTGGATTCAAAAGTGCAAGTTGTACATTGTACATACAGTAGAATGTAGAATGTAGAATGTAGAATGTAGACGATACATGTAGCATAAAAAGAATAGTTTTCCTATTCTATCGAATCCAATTCTTTATCCGCTTCTGTTTTTTTCACCGTTTCCAGTCCACAGTCTACAGTCTAGATTCTAGATGGTATACCATCTATAGATTGTAGATTGTGCTTTGAGTATATTATAGAGAACAAGACAAAGACCAACTGGTTCCATTCTCCTTGTTTTTTTCTCCATCTCCTGACTTTGTCTTTGTCTTGGGACATGAACTCCCGAGTCTCCAGTCTTCAGTCTCCAGTCTAGAGTCTCGAGTCAACTGATAACAAATAATGGTGATGTAGTAAATCTAGCAAATAGAGTCAGCGTCAGAGTCAGAGCCAGAGTCAGAGGAAAGAAAGAAAAGATGTGACTGGAGTCAGTCTAACCTGTCAATAGAATTAAAAGTACTCTGCCCTCTCTTTTACTCTCTCTGCCTCTTTTTAAGATGAAAACTTTTTACACAGTCAGGGTGTAAGCGAGACTTGTGACTTGTGATTTAAAACCCGGGTCAAAACTCAACTCGTTGTTTTTTACTTTGTATAGGCAATACACAGAATTTCAGTGTATTGCTCCATTCAACATTCGACTTTCGACATTTGACGATGGTGATGATGATCAAGAGAATCAAGACGATCGGGATGATCAAGTCAAGTGTCATGTCTTTGTTTTTTATTTTTGTTTTCCATCCATGTTCATTGCTCAAATGCTCAACTGTTCAAATGTCTCATGTGTACAGTAGAGAGTTGGGAGTTGAGAATGGGAAAGATGTTGAATGTTGAATTGTCAAGATACTTGGAGATATTTTGGATAGAGCGATCATCCTGCCTAAGAGAGAGCGAGAGAGAGAGAGAGATGGAGGAGAGGAAAAGAGGTATGGGCATCCATCCGTTTGGAAAAAGATGCTGTTCTCGAGGGAAATCAAGTACAGTAATTCATTGAATGACGCAGCACAGGCAGAGGCACACAAGAGAACAGCAGTGGGGCACACATCGTAAATTATGGCATCGCCTCCTACAACAACCATTACCATGTACAATCTACACTCTACAGTGTACACTATAGAATCTACAACATAGACGCATACCGAAAAGTACTGGATGTGGATTTGGATGTAGATGTAGGGAAATGTACAGATGTATTCTGTCCATGTGCAGGGAAATTCAACATTTGAGCAGTGAAGACGCATTCCCACTTTCTACTTTCTCTTTTCTCCTTTCCACTTTCTCCTTGTTCAATTCTTTTTCTTCTGTTTCTTCATGTTCCTCTTTCTTGTTTCTTGTGTCTTGTATTTTGTGTCCTCTCTTAGTTTTTTCTCTGGATCTGGTTCTGGGTTGAATTTGAAGAAAGGAAAAGACGGAACATCCACTATGTAGACTATGGTTAGAGAAAGAAGGAAAAGTTTAGTTGGATCAAAGTGATGCTGATGCTGATGCTGGTATTGGGTATTGGGTGGAAAATAAATATCTTCAATATCTTTATCTCTGTCTCTGTTTTTCTCTATTGCTTTCTCTTTTTCTCTTTTTCTCCTTTTCCCCTCTTCTGCGAGTGTCTTATCAGGATCCACTGGGGAGATGGAGTTGAGTTGGTTTCTCGCGAGCGATGATGTAAAATAAAATTGCTGTTGAATCGATTCCTAATAATTCTTATTCCCATTTTGGAGCTAATGGCATTATATCTGATTCCCTTCCTTCTTCTCTCCTCGCTCGATTTCTATACACAATACAGCATACAGAATACAGACTACAGACTATAGACGTTTTACGATACGATACGATATACATTTTATACAGTATTTTCTCGTGGCGGCACCAGCATCAGAATGAGAATGAGGAGAAGGAAGAGTTAGATTGTATTATGTTATAGGTCCCTTGGTCATTTTTATTTTGCAACAACTTTCTCCCTTCTCCTTTTTTCCTTATCCGTCTCCTCTGCAATAATAATAAAAAATACTTTTTTCATCTCTTTCTAATACACTTTTACTATTGACTTTGCAATTCTTTTCCTGTTTGACGCTTCCAGTTTGGAGCTTGGAGCTTGGAGCTTGGGACAGCAACCAACTTGAGCTACAGCTCCAGCTTCACTACTGTATATTTACCAACTCCAACTCCAAGTTTGTCAACTTATTGACGATGGCCCACAGCACCAAAAAAGTCAGCCCAAAGCTCAAAGCTCAGAGCGTATGTCTACTTTTTACACGTATCTCTATTCTCTACTCCACTGGATCTACTGGAGTAGCCTCTGGTCTCATGTCGGAATCTAAATAGGAATAGGAACCCAAGGAGCAGAGGGAAATTCAGTCAGTGAGAGCGGATCTCTGAACAACAAGAAAAAATTGTCCTGTCTCAAGTCTCAAGTCTCAAGTACCGATTAAGAGAGTAGCGATAGATGGATGGATGGAGATAGGAAGATATATTACACCAAAGTGGCGGATGTTTCCTCCGTCATTTTCTATCCTACCTCCGCGATTAGGCTGGATGAATGGATGAATGAGATAAATTTTATAGGTAGAACATCTACAAAGTACACTGGACACTGGACATTGAACACTGAACATTGACAATTGACAAGTTCCGACTCCTCTTCCCATATCTTTCTTCTAGATTCTAGATTCTAGATGTATCATAAAAATATCTACAAATGTCCATGGGAATCGCATCCAAAATCCAATCAAAACAAATCAAATCAGAATGAACCATTTCATTTCACATCTTTCCTTCGTGCAGGAGAAAAAACAAAAAAAAACAACTGTCCTTAAAAAGTAAAACAGGTATGATAAAATGACAATCAAAATACAAATAAAAAACAAAAATAATCATCAAACTCCGCTTACACCATAAACCATAAGCAATAAGGATAAATAATAATAATAATAATCTCATAATAATAATAATAATAACAATTTGACGCGGGAAATAAATAAATTTTTAAACTTTGAAATTTTGAAATTTACTTTGGCGGGTAAATTATATTATTACCATAGAGTAAATTGGGTAGTAGAATTTCATCAACATTTAATTCACTCCGTACAATGGGCAATCGGATCAAATATCAAATTAAAGCTCCAGATTCTAGATTCTAGATAAAAATGGGATAACAATTTAGATGCAATTTTCATGCTATTTTTATTTGATGCATTTTTGACGAGTAGAGAAAAGAACGAAAATCCACTGAATCCAGAGGCTACACTTTTAGTCACATTCTGCAATGTCGTCTTTAGCTTGTGGATAAAACTCAATTGTGGATTGTGGATCATGAGACAATGCAGAATTTAAATTGTACAGTCTGGAGTCTCGAGTCTAGAACTGACCGTCGTACATGGGAATTTTGTACGTTTTCTATATTTCCTGTGTTTTCTGCAGTCTGCAGCTGTCTAAAATATGAATCTCTCGTAGAGGAAATCCTTGACATAAATATTGGACTAATAGCCCATCTAATAAAAATAGAGTCCAGAGTCTCCAGACTTGTTTTCTCTTTCCCACAGACAAGAGGAGAAAAATTGAACAAACTTGTTCAATCTTCACTGTTCAGTGTTCAGTCGGCGACTTGCTTTTCCTTTCTCCTCGAACCGGGAACCAGGATGAACCATCAAAATTCCATTACATGTTATTTTTTCTCTTATAAAGTTTCCTCAAACTCAAAGTCTGCTCCGTGAATCTTCCATATTCTCCAGTTCCTGTTCTAGTTCCAGTTCCAGTTACAGCTCTTCTGACACAAATTGTTTATTAATTCCAAGTCTTTTATCTCAGTCAGACTTGATCATCGTCATCGTCATCGTCGTCTTCGTCTTCTTCCTTTGAGTTCCCTTCCGCCTTCCGCCTTCCGCCTCTTCTTTTCCTTTTGTCTCTTTCCTCCCGTTTTTATTCACCCTTACGTTTTTCCTCGCTCTCCTTCCTTGCTCTTCCACTGTTGCATTTTCCATTTTCCATTTTTCCTTCACTCACACCAGAATTTTATAGTCCAGTTTCCAGTTTTTTGTTCCAGATTCTCTAAAACTTTTTCCGTTCCTCTTTCTGTGTTTCTGGTTCAGTTTGCCTCAAGCCTGAAGTGTGCACATTGAACATGATGATGATGAAAATTAAATCTTGATGGCCAAGTTTGCATGAGGTTTTTCTTCCTTTTCCGATTGTTTTCCAATTTCCCACTCACTATTTGATATTCCATATTCCATATTTAATACGGTCATTAATCTTTTGGTAATGGGGAAAAATAGTTTGGAACAAAAAACAAAAAGTAGGTTTCCCCTTTCACGTTTCAGGTTTTGAATAACTTGCACACTGAACATGTAACATGTTTATATGAGCAGTTGCGGTGGTGTGGTGTGGTCTGTAAGTGAGTGAGTGAGTTGATTTTAGATTAGAAATTCCAACTTGTTCTCCCTGCAACAGAAGACGGAGCAGGGAAAAGAGAGAAGGAGGATACGGCGATGAAGATGGAGGCATGTTGAAAAAGAATTTGATCATTTATCTTCAAATTATGCCAAATTGTTCTTCCGCACGGAATAAATTATTTCCAACCGCACTTTACTACGTGTAATGTACTGGCGTACGCTTCGAGACTCGAGAGTCGAGGCTTCCAGTTTTGAAGAGAAAAGTACCAAAAAAAGTTGAACATGAACTGGAAAATGAACATGGAAATTGAAATTGAGTGAGTGAGTGAGTGAAAGTGGAGCTCGGCTTATGTAGATTGTAGATTGTACATGTATTGATCTGGATGTGCGATGTGCGATGTGAGACTATCCCGTTCGCATCGCCATCAACCAAAATGAACGTTTAAAAATTCCAAAGACTTTTTTCTTCCGCGTCCTCATATTTTCTAGTTTGTAGTTTGTAGTCGTGCTCCTGCTCCTGCTCAAAGCATTTTAATAATATTTAAGGTAACTCAACGCTCTGTTTTTCCTCATTGTCTTTTCCCATGTTTAGCCTTTTTATTCTACCTTCTGCATTCTACATTCTACATGCTTGTGCAGGCTTTGTTAATTTCAGCACAGGAATCCGGAAGACAGTAAATAAAATGTACTCAGAGCCGGATGAATGTGTTGCATATTGAATATTTAATATGCCCGCCTTTGACAATTGACAATTGACAACGGAATTGGCAAATTTGAGCGAAGAAAGTCAAGCAAGTCTCTCTCTCTTTTGTCAGTGTGTAATGTGTAATGTGTAATGTTTAGAGTGCAAAGTGCATCCAGAATCCAGAATCCAACACAGTCAAACTTCTGGGCCAGCTTCTTTTATGCGTTAGTTGATTCCGGTTCAAAATCTCCGTCTTTATCCATCACACGAGATTTTTTGATTCTTTTTCCCGCTTTTTCTTTAGTTACGAAAAGCCATAGCAACAAATTAGAGTAACTAATGTCTGCGTTTGCTGAAACGTCCAAAAACGTTTCTCTCCATTTCTAAGCCAAATATTAACATTTTTGGACGGGGTAAAAAGGAATTAGTAAATTTAGAACGCCGTCAACAACTTTTACTTTGGAAATACCCCAGTAAATCTGATACGTTTCTTACAAAATCAGAAAATGATTAATTTTCTTCACAAAATGGCAAAAATCGAAAATTCTGGACTGTGTTTGACCCAGAAAAGTTAAAAACTTGATTTTTGGCTTAAAAATATTTTGAACAAGACTCCATCATAAAAAATACAAAAATTCAAAAATTTTCAATTTTTGTAGATTCCGGGCCGTTTTCTGGGGTTTAATCATTTTTTAAACATTGTTATGGTCTACAGATTTTTTTAATTTTTTGAGAAAAAGTGTCTTTTTGCATGAGAAATAAAACGTTTTTGGTCTCACGCCGGCCATTTGAATGGTTTGCCTGTAATAATGAAATAACTTTTATTTAATGTCAATTTAAATTTAGCTGATTGAATTTGATTTTGAGTACGGTCAAGTGACTGCTCCAAATGATTCTCTCGAGGCCCCGAATGTTAAATTAGTAAAGGTGTTTAGTATTTTGATCTGTGCAGCCGTCCACAGTAAAAACGGTTTACACATATTTAAAATATTTGTTGAGAATTAAGAAAAATAAAAATTGGCCTCACATGACAACGTTAGAAAACAAAGTCACATAAGTTTTCTTAATAAATTAGTGATCACGACAGATAAAGTTCCAGAAAGTTGTTTAAAAATCCCCTAAAGTAGTCAGAAAGGCTGGAATTCGTAACTAAAGGGATCTGTGATTTTTCACATTACTTGTCCTTGTTGTTGTTGCTGTTGCTGGTGATGATTTGATTTGCCCTGCATTATTCTGTATTCTGTATCAACATGAACATGGTCCACTTTGACATGAAATTGCTCAGTGTTTGTTGTTCAATGTTCAATGTTCAAATTGTCGGAGAAAGGAGAAAAGAGAAAGGAGAATGGGAGCGCGAGAACAAACCAGAGGAGAAAAGTCAAGCAAGTCCAGAGTTCCAGAGTTGTTTGTGTATTGTACGGGAAAAGAAAGAAGCTCGGAGAAAATGTGACCATCACTCAGTGTCTAGATTCTAGAATTTCTCGACATTTTTCATCAAATCCTACGCTTTCCACTCTTTCCACTCGCCTCAACTCAACTCAACTCGTATCTTTCACCAGCAAACTAAAGCAATGAAAACGGAAGAAACGGAAGGAGAAAGTCTAAAATGTGAAATCTGTACTGTACACTGTACAACATACAAGGCCGTTTTCACTTTCACCCATCAACATCAACTTCAATATCAGCATCAACATCTCCGTTGCAACAGCATTATACCATCATACTGCTTTCCTCTGCACTGGATTGGACTGGATTGCAAGTGTCAAGTGATGGCGATGATGCTTTTGCTTCCTTCAAATTGACATTTCCCACCATTTATTATTTTTCCGTGCGGCCTCAGATCGGATCAGATCAGATAAGTCATCAGTCCTGAATCTGGAATCTAGAATCTAGAATCTGGAATCAATAGACCTTTTTCACATCTTTGCATCTACTTACAACAAGGGATGGAAATTATATAACCTTGTTAAACCGATATCACATCAGTCAAGTCTCAAGTCTCAGATTTCAAATCCCACCATCCTCTATCAATATTAAACATGAAACGAATTCATCCAATATTCAATACCAAATACTCAATACCAGCCATCATGAATCATACTTGACACTTTTAAACCACTCGAAGAAAAATGACTCTTTTATTTCTAAACTCACTACGTTCAAATTCTCCATTTAAACCTCTCTCTGGTCCTCACCGTTGATCAGCAGAAAAATATTTTACTTTCAATTACATGAGATGTGAAAAATGAAAGAGAGAGCATCACATTTTGTATGTAGGATGAAGCATAAGATGATAAAATGTGCAAAATATACATAATTCTACAGTTAAATTGGTCACAGAACAGAAACAGACGAGAGACAAAAGAGGAAGATGATCAATGATCAATGATGAGTGAGGACTGTATATTGTGCAGAGGGCGACAAAGGCCCGTTGAGCTCATTTCTCCAGCATTTAAATTGGATAGACTCATTTGTCCAATTCCCCAGAGTCACAGAGCACAGAGTCACTTGTGACTTGAGACTTGTGACTTGTGACTTGAAGCACAGAGCTTATGCAGAGGAGGAGGTCCAAATTGGAAAGTGGGGATGAAAGAGAAGGCGACAAGAGACAAACTGACGTCTTATTACGAACAGTATCTGCATCTACATGTGTCGGGATAAGGGGCTCCAGTCTCCAGTCTGAGTGTGTGATGAGAGATGAGAGAAAAAGGCAGTTTCTCTATTTTCTCTTCATTTTCTACTTATAATTCACAATTCCCAATTCCAAATGAACAAAAGAATTTGCATGGAGAAAGGGAGGAAAAAATGACTGTGATGATAATCAAAAAGATGAGAATGAAACGGAAAAGAGTGTAGATTCTAGATTGTAGATTGTAGACGTTTTTATTGTGAGAAAATAAAAAGTCAAAGAGAAAAGGGGAAAAGTAGCCAAGCATTTTGGATTTTGGATGCTCAACTCTCGAGTGTCGAGTGTGGAGTCTCGAGTCTCGAGTCAAATGGAGTCTGGAGTCTTGAACAGGCAATAAAAGACGGCATTTTCTCTCGCTTCTAGATTCTAGACAGAAGAAACTGGAGACTGGAGACTGGAGAAAAGTGAAGGACGAAGGAGCAGTGAGAAAGAAAATTGAAGCCAATTATGAAAATTCCATATGCAAACGGGGACTTTGAATGTTCAACGTTTTACGTTCACCATGCAAATTCAAAACTATTACCGACCATTTCACTTTCATCTCCATTTTCATTTTCATCTCCATCCTGATCTTTGTCTTCCTCATCCTCTTCGTTTTGCTCCCACTCTTCTTGCTCTTCTTGTTCATTTGAGTCCATTATCATTATCATGATTATCATATGACTGTTGATGATTAGTTTATTTATTCCTTTTCCCTTTTCCCTCGTCTATTCTCTATTTTCTATTTTCTATTAAATGGAGATGAAGGGAAAAATTATATTAGCTTTAAACTTTAGACTTGAGCCTTAAGCCTGCTTTCTCTTTCTTTTTTTGTTCCAAACTTCAAGCTTCAAGCTTCAAGTTTTAAGCACTCACCATTCGCCATTCGCCATGTTTTTCTTTGACTTTTTTTAAAATTTTCAAATTTTCAACTACTTTTAATCAAGTTTCAAGGTTCAAAGTTTAAGATGCTCGTCATTTTAATTACCAGTTTTTCCTGCATTTTTTCAAACGGAAAACATTTGTACAGTTGACATGAGTAAATTGGAGTAAATTATTGTTCGTAACTGCTCGTAAATAAAATGATTATTTTCTCGGTTGTCCTTTTTATAATAAAATTTGGATATTTTCTGTGTGTGGCCAAAAAGATGAGATCAGCCTTCTCGTTGTCACGGGTTACAATGGACAAATGTACAATGGACAGGATTCAGGTCCATTGGAGATTCAGAGTAGGAAGAGGTGGGAAGATGACGGATGAAATTATGTCTCTGGTTCTTATTGTGATTCTGATGCGGACTTTACACGAGTAGTAAATGATTCGAGATTCGAGACTCGAGACAGGAGCGTGTGAAAGCTGACGGAGAGAGACAGAGGCAGGAAATGTTGTGAGGGAGAAACAAGAAGCAGGATAATTTGAACAAGGAACAAGGAACAAGTCAAGACGCAGACAAAATATTTACACAAAGCAAGAGCGACACTTGAACAACAACAACAACAACAACAACAATGACAAAGAACAAGAACAGCCATCAGAAATTAAGAAGGGAGAAGGGGAATGAGTGGAGGATTATTATCTTGCCTTGTTTCTCTCTTCTCTCTTGTAACTTGCATATTTACCATTTTGTCCTACACACTCGAGATTCAAGATTCAAGATTCAAGATTGGAGATTGGAGATGCATTCAATTTAAAATGTGTAGAGAAGATGGATTTGATATTTTGTTCCAAAGTGTCCGTTAATGTTTTGCATACATTCAAAGAGTGAACCATTAGTCAACCTTGTTTACTCCTTTTCCACGCTCCCAACTCCAACTCCAAACTTCCACTTTCACACACAACTACACCGTCACAGACACAAATACAAACACAAACAGAGACACCGACAGAGACAGACTTGAAGCATCATAGAATCAAGAATCAAGGCATCACGGAATCAAGAGGAAGAAAATTGTAGGAAATTGTAGGGAGTAAAGAAAAGAGAGGGGAAGTAGGAAGATGCTGAAAGAAACCTAAACTCTTATTCCGTTCCGTTCTGTTCCATTTTGTTCCGTTGACTGCTTCCATTTGACTCCCTCCCATCCCATATTCCATCCCTTCTCCTTTTCTCATCTACATACTCCAGACTCGAGAGTCTAGACTCTAGATGCGGCAACTAAATCCATGAAAATGGGAGTACATGTACAATTTGCAGGGGAATAGCAACTTCACAGTACTTAGGCCTTAGTCACACAGAACAGAGAACAGGAAGAGGAGGATAGCGAGAGCGAGAGCGACAGGAGAGATGAGATTCCTTTTTACTTTCCAATTTCCACTGAAAACGTCTCACCCGGGAATTCCTCTTGTTCCTCTTCTCCAGCTTTCTTTGAGCAATCTGCATGCATACGAAATACAAAATACAAAATAGAGGCACATTCACGCATACACCGCACACATGTTGGACTGAGTCTGTCTATTTTTATTATTATGCACAGATTCAATTTTATATCAAATCTCAAATATACAGATAAGGTAGCAACTAAAAACTACAAACTACAAGCAAAAATACAATAATACTCAAAACAAGTGCATACAATGTACAAAATGTGCGCATCTTGTATCTCGTATTCATATGCGTTTTCGCATAAACAAGGAATTTTCCTCGGAATTTTTACAACCGTAATCTACCTTCTACAACTTGTTCTCGTACTCCTTCTTTCCATTCTACATTCTACAGTCTGCAGTTTACACCGCTCCCATCAAAGTATGTACAAGGAAGAAAAGAAGAGACGAATCTTGTTCATTTCCGAGCTCCGATCTGGAATCTGGAATAAAGAGTTTCTGTAGCCTTGTTTAAAACTGAAACGGAAAGGAAACCGTTGCAAGTTGGAAGTTGGAAGCGACAAATTATTGTCACTGTACACTGTACACTTTACATGGAATTTTTGTACAATCAAATTTTCAATTATGAAAAAATAACAAGTTTCAACTGTGTATAAATATTTGTCAAATTTGATTTCTTTTTGTACCATGAATAAAAAGCAACAAAAAGGATTTTTTACTTTTGTTACTTGTTACTCTTTATGGCTTCACCATTCCATTCACAATTCAACATTTACTCGATCAAGTTGAGCCCATGCCATATACATTGTGCATTCCCTGTCGAGAGTTGAGCATTGAGCATAAATGACAAGAGGGTCGGTAGTCTGATGAGCTCAGTAGTTCAAGTAGTTACTCCATTTCCAGTCTACAATCTCGTGTCTCGCGTTTCATGTCTAGAGTCTCGTTGTCAAGGGAATGGGAAGTAGGCGGAAGAAATAAAAAAGAAGAAAGAAAAGGACGAAATGAAAGAAAGAGGAAAGGAAGAAAGGAAGATGAAGTGAAAGTGAAAGTAGAAAACGAGTTGAACCCGAAGCGGGAATGTGAAAGAGTCTAAAGTGTAGAAATGTAGAAATGTACTGGAATTGGAATTGCAGGGCACAAAAGAGCAAAAAAGGAACTGGAAATATGAACATGTCAAAATATGAGAATGAGAATGAGCATAATGATAATGATATGATGGGAATGGGAATGGAGCAGAGACATGATTCACTCATTCATACAGATATAATACAAAATAGAGAGAACCATGTTTTTCACTCTACTTTGAACCTACATCTGTCCTTTTTATTCTGTCCTTTGTCCTCTTCTCTGTAGATACTGTAGACTCTTTCCCGCTCGTCCAAATGGTGAATGGTGAATGAAAGAAGGAGAAAAGATGGAGATGGTTGAGGGTTGATGGTTTGTAGTTGATACTGTCAACAGTTGCTGGCTTCTCTCGTCAAGTCAAGTCAAGTCTAATGGAATGTGCTAGTACGAGTCAAGAGTCAAGTCAGTTGTCCTCATCCTCCGCCGACATCCACAACAGACTACACAACTGCTCCTCTCAACTCAACTGTGCTTTAATCAGCCGTCCTCATTCCTGACAAACTCCAAACTCCCATGAAGAATTCATAATGTCTTGTGAGGCGCAACAAAATAATCAAGTAATCCCACCCGAAAATAATGTGCATAACCTTCTTCCCCTCTTTCTTCTCTTCTTTTCTTCTTCTACATTTTACACTCTATATTTTCCACATTGTTCTCATTTTTCATATAATAATAATAAAAGAGCAGGCTTGTTTCTGTTTTTCCATGTAGATTTTTATATCATATAAATATAAATATAAATTTAAATAGGAATGTGCAGAGTGGGTATACAAGTGTAGGTTTGTGTAGGCTGGAGACTTGAGGTTGTCTCGTTCGTTGGACAGTAATGCAATTACACTTGTTGGAAGTGAATCATTTCAACTGTAATTTGATTTCCTTGTTCCATTTCCGTCTCTGTCTCTCCTTTGTCCTCCTTTTCCTCTCATATCTAGATCTACTCTCTCCTGTCTCCTCTACTTTCCACTTTCTACTTTCCGCACAACAAACAACCCATCGTCCGAGTTCCGACTTCCGCGCTCCACAATACTCAATACACAATACACAATACACCATTTTCCATTATCTATTATCCATGCAGATTTTGGCCCTCTTATTTTATTTTCTCTCGCCAATCACCTCCCCAGTTGTCACTTCTTAGAAGGGAGCAAGTTGGCACTTGCTAGTTTATGAACAATGAATACGGAAGCAACCAACTTCAAGTTATTCACCAGTCAAATCCAACTAAACTCAATACTCAATACTCAAAACGCAACACTTAAAACTCGAGCAAAAAGTCACAGGTCACACATTTCCCTTTTCCATTTCATTGTATTTTCCTCTTAACTTTCTCGTGCAGAGAACAGGAAACAGAACGCAGGTGATTTAATAGTACCGAACGTCAAACCTAATTTAGAATTCATATGGAATTGCAAATATGAAACATCATAAAATGAAGCTTATCCAATATTAAGCAAGCTTTGTAAATTTGTAAAGTTTCTGCTCTCAAAATTTTTCCTTTGAATGGAAACTCAAAACTCAAAGAGAAAACAGTTGAGAGAAAATCCCAAATTTTCCAACTGAAGCCCAAATAATTCCAAAAGTGAAGACGAATTTACAAATTTTTTTAATCAGGTCTACATAAAATTCCAGGAATTTTCATTTCTTGTCACTTGTGTTGTTCTTGTTGATGTGGAGAAAATACAAAAATAGAAGAATACAAAACTCGCAGGAATTTTACCTGGCTTTATTGAAAAATAAAAAAATGTAGGTTCGTAAATAATGTAAAATAAAATTCACTCTAAACTCTAATATTATCCGCATCCACATTCAGCACTATTTACTATTTTTTCACTATTGTTCGTTTCAAAATTCCTCGTTTACTTATCACCAGTAGAATGAAAAAAGGTGGCTAAAAAGTAAAAGGTGAGTAAAATTAAAAGTAGAGTAAATTCCTCCTGTTTGTCGTTGTTCCCACCATGTGGAATTGGATATTCGATATTGGATATTCGATACAGGGAACGGAAAGGAGCAGATGAGATGAGATACATGGATAAAACTGGGATAATAATAGTAATTACCCGAGTTTTTCCCGGGTGTGAATGAGCTGAGAAGAGGAGGAAGAGGAGGATGAGAAGGACGAGGAGCAGAGAGTGAAGGAGGTGTCCTTGTAATGGGAATAAAAGTAGGGAGTAGGAAAGAAACGGGAACATGAAACTCATCAATATTAATGACTGTCAAAAAGTGAAGATTCTTCATTAAATTAGAAAATACTCTCCACCATTTTCCACTCACTATTCACCATTCACTATGCACCATCTCTCAGCTTTCCAAACTTATTTTTCCAATTTTCAAACTCATCTACAATCTACAACTAACACTACAACTACAGCTCACAGCATCTCATGCAGATAGATATCTTCTCATCTCATCTCATCTCGTTCCATTTCATTCCAGTCTCAAGTCTCAAGTCTCAAGTGTGTTGCATAGTTTCTTGTTCCTCCTTTGCTTTTTCACCATCAACTTTTCTTATCTACTCTTACTTTTTTCACTTTCACTGTACTTGACTTTACCTACTCCTTATTCCCATTTTGGATACGTGAAAATTTCCTATCGATTCCTCCTTTTCTAATTTGGATCTTCAGTCTGCAGTGTTTAGCGTTTAGCGTTTGGTGTTTAGTTTAGTCGGTATTTTTAGCACATCTGATACTTTGATACTTGGATACTTCGATACTCGAATACTCGGACGTTTACATGTTTCATCTCCTTTTAGTTGTAAAACTTGTAGGTAATATTAGTTTGATAATAGTTGTCTAAAAAACATTGTGTATCTGGTATCCGGTATCCGGTTTTTGGTATTTGGAGAGGACAAACGACAAACGACAAATAGTTTACTCTTTTACCGTTTTTCTCCCCAGCTTGTTTTTTAAGTAGGGAATAATAAAAAAAGAGGAGGGAAAGAATCGCAATTGAGGATCCAAACTCGAAACTCGCAACTCGAAACTCGAAAGAACCCAAATTTTCCTAACCCATTTTCACATGGAAAAAACTTGAACAGTTTCAAGTTTTGAGATTCAAGATTCAAGATGCTCCCAACTTTTTCCTCATCCTCTTTCCACTTGTAAAGTATCAAGTATCAAGTATAGACATGGAAATGTGGAGCGGGGAGCATGGAGAAAAGTAGTAACTATGATCGTCATATGCTTATTTTGTACATTGTAATAGTTGGAGCAATAATAATAATCACTTCTTGTACTTTTTCTTGTACATTGTCAACTTTTTAGCGAGCAAAGGACAAACTCCAGACTCTAGATTCAGACGGAGTGAAAATTCCTGGAGCTTGGAGCTAGATTCAAGTGGATGTGGATGCTGTATTTGTGTACATATTGGAACGAAAGTTGAAGTTTCGAAATGTGACTGTCTGTACTTGTATTATAAATTATAATGGGAAGGGAAGGACAGTAAACTGGAGAGTAGATTCTAGATTTTGGATACAACTGCCGTATAAAAGATGGAAAGTGTGCATGACATTAGGAGTAGGTTATAGGTTGTGGAAATTGTTTCTAAGTGTTGTCGTCTGTTCAGTGTTCAGTGTTGGCTGTTCAGTGTGCTGTGAGCTGGATGTCGACCGTCGCTGGATGTCCCCTGTTGTATGTTTCTATTACATGTCAAAGTGGAGTGTGTTTGTTTGTTGGGAGTTGGAGTTGGAAACTAACAGATTTTCATTAGCCGGGACATATAATATCCGTCCTACAAAACATGTTAAATCTCGGCAGACTCTGCTCAAATTGACAACATTAATTAACAAATGTCCCTTTCTAGATGATATAAAACTCGATAAAGAACAATTAATCTTTTCACTTTTACTACCACTCTCACTCTCACTCAAACAACAAGCACAAACACAAGAAGAAGAGGAAGAAGATGAAGATGAAGACAAAGATGAAGGCGCAAGAATTCGGGCTCTTGATTTTGACTGTACGATATTTCTTGGCTCTACTTTTCCTTATTACTTTCTTCTAGTTACAATTACCGCATAATTGCCTCTTTCTCTTCCTCCAGACTCCAGACTCCAGACTCCAGACTCCAGACTGGATACTGGAGACAAACAACATGGAGTGGAGAACCAAGGAATCTCACATCTTTCTTCATTCCAATTCCAAATTCACCGTTTCTACCTCCGTCATCTTGTAAAATAAATGTAAATCTCCCATCTCCAAATTCCGAATCATAGAATGTTTTCAGCTTTCGCCAATTTCCATTTCCCGTTCCTACATATTACATATCTACATATTTTTGTAGACTTGCAGTCAACCTTTATACTTGTGCATTATCCATATGTTTCCACTGACACTGGCACTGGCATTGGATTTGGATTTGGATTTGGATTTGGCATTTGCAAGTTCTTCGGAATTTCTGCTTAGAGTCTAGACTCTCGATTCGTGAGCCAATTCAAAACTCAAAACTCAAAACGCAAACCATTGAACAGCCAAAGTAGCGCCAAAATACATATGCAAAATAACGGACATTTTGCTCATCTTTTTTGACACACACCAAAATTAAGTGTTAAAACAAGTTTAAAACCAAAAGCATTATGTTTTTTGCATATTTGGTTTTGATTTTTAATAGTTTTTACTGCGTTTGGCTTGATTAAGCAAAATCCACGTAGATACAAATTGTGTATTGTGTAGAGTGTAGAGCTTTGAATTTTGTACCATTTTATTTGCACACATTTTGACTTGTGATTCATTATGAATTTTTTGCAGGGCACAAGTTTCAGGTTTTTCCTGGATTCTGGATTCTGGAATCTAGAATCTAGAATCTAGAGTCTGGAGCCTGAAGTCTGGAGTAGATTTCCACTAAATTCTCATTCTTTTGTGCTCCATGAAATATGAAGGATATTTATTCAAATTTTGTTTACTATTATCAAGACTCAAGACTCACGACTCAAGACTTGTAAAGTTTCTAGTTTCTTATTTGTAGTTTCTAGTTGCTGTCATTCGTCATGTGTCTTTATGAAATTTTGTGGCCATTCTCCGCGTACAAAAAATAAAGAATAAAAATATAGTCCACAGAGTACAGAGCATGGATCAAGCAAGCAAAGGAAAGTTCATGAAGCGGATGATGAGGATGATGAGGATGAGGATGATGTAGGTTGTGGATTGTGGATTGGAGATCAAATAGCTCGCAAATTTCTCTCATGCATCCTCCCTTATTTCATTAGGAGGATGAAAAGAGACAAAAATACTAAAGTGGTCCAGAATCTAGAACATGAAGATTGAGCATTGAACATGAATGCAAAAAGATCTGATGGGTCTGACAACTATCCCAAACGTCTTGAAATTTTCCTGTATGCACACTGTACACTGTACAATCAACATTGAACTCAACCCAACCAAACGAGACCACTCTTTCTTCTTTCTATTTGTTATTTGTCTTTGTCTGCGTCCTTGCGCATTGCATTATGGCCGGAATATAATAATATAATCATGCCATTACCCTTACAGTTACAGTTACAGGAAATATGAAATACGAAAACGAGCTCTCTCATCTCATCTCGTCCTTTTTTCTCCTCTTCTTCTTCTTCTTCTTCTTCTTCTGCTTTTGACATGATAAAAAGCTAAAAGACAAATATTTTCCTTACATTTTCATCCTCGGCAGAATTGTAAATTTTTTCATGTACTAAGCAAAATTGGATGAGATATCATGTGATTACTGATGTCTCTTGTCTCTTGAGTCATGACATTCTCAATTCTCAATTCTCAATTCTTAAACCTCAAACATAACAGAAGAAGAAGAAGAAACAAAATGCGCCCGAGAAGGGCAAAGAGCATGAAGAATGAAGAATTGACCTACTTGAACTTTTTCCTCAACTCTTTTCCTTTTCCTTTGATTCCCCCGTTTTATATTTCATATTTTACATTTTACATTTTGCATTTAAGACAGTCAATTCAAATTTGTAAAGAAAATGCAGAAACACAGCGGAAAAGTTGACTTTTGACTTTCCATCCAATTTTTATATTCAAATCCTAAATGAATAATTACGCCCAGTCGCAAAAAAAATGTAAATTACAAGCAAAAATCATGTTTATTCTTCATTATTTTAGTTTTTATTGGGAATTGAGAATTTAGAATTGAGAATGACAAAGTGGGTTTGAAATTTGAATCTCCAGCTTTGTAATTTGCAATTTGTCAATCTCCTACTTTTTATGTCAGCATGTAAAAATGTAAATGAATGACTTAATAATTGATGAATAATTTGACTATTTGACTATTCACAACTTTATTTTTAATTTTTTATTTTTAGTGCTAAACAATGAGTATAATGATGAATCAAACGTGATTGTTTGCTCAAATTCTCACAGAAAATTAACTTGTAGATGAACAATGAAGGGACTTGTCAACTTGTGAGCTAAATATGACGAAAGTAGTATAAAATTTGTGGCTAATTTGTTGCGTGTAGAATGCCTCATTTTCATCTCTTATTCTGAGAAACAACTTGTGTTTTCAATTTATACTAAAAATTATGCAAAAACTTTGTAATAACATTAATTCAAGAAGGCGTAGTAAAAATGAGAAGAGAGGCTTGTTGGATGAAAACTTGTTCTATTCTCCATTTTCCATTCTCATTGAGAATTAAGAATTGAGTAGAGCGGAGCGTAGGCAACTTTTGGTTTGAATCTTGAGTCTTGAGTCTCGAGCTTGAGTCGTAAAGAGAAGATGAAATTGTTTCTTAATAGCTCCTATAAATATCACATAAGTATTAGACATGAACAGTTAACACCAGTCAAGTACTGGAGTACTGGAGTAGACAGTAGACAGTAGAAAGACGACAAGTTGGTCCATCCAAACTCGAGTCATTTTACATTATTATTACACTTAGCAAGACACAAGACACAAGAAGAGTCAAGTCAGGACAAGAGACAAGAGTAGTCAACATAAACTAAGTGGCTCAAATGGCAAGTGGGAAATTAGATGGGGAGTTTGCACGTTCTTATGATTATGCATCTCATATGCACTTTGCGCTCTGCACACCTTTCTATTTTCCATGTACATTGTACATTGTACATTGTAGATTGTACATGGATATTTACATTCATATTCATACAGAGAGAAAGACACAGGAAGAAAGAAGGGAAAAGACAGGATCATTTTTGAAAATGGAGACTCTTGAGACTCCAGACTTGCCGTCCTTTATGCTCCTTCATCCTTCATCTACCTCCAATCTACATTTTGTACGTAGATAAACTCTAAACTCTAAACTCCAAACTCCAAACTGCACTTTGTACAAGTTGTTGAGAATTGAGGAGCAGAACCGGAGACGCACATTTTCATTTCTCAACTTACTCCTCTCTCTCTCACTCTCTCTCTCCTCTCTCTCCTTTTGACTTATTCACTTTTATATCTACTCCTCCTCCACTTTCTCTCTCTCTCTCCCTCTGTATCTCTGTCTCTCTGTCTCTTGAAAACTTTTCCCATTCTCTATTTTATGGACTTGATTATGAGGCTTGTACATGATAATACGATATTCTGCAGTCTACAGTCTACAGTCTCCTCCTTTCCCCATTATCCTACATATCACATACTACATATTACTACACTTTGTCTGCATCATCATCACCATCATCATCAGCCATATAATATTTTTGACATTTTACCTCTGAGCAGACATGTAAATTTGCCCAGTTGCCAGTTGCCAGTTGCTAATCCTTGGCCTTTCACATATTCATTTTCATGCTCGTCTTTAGTGTTTAGTGTTTGATATAATTATACATTGTACATTTATACATAAAAAAATCCCTTGGAGTTTCACTATTATTTATAGCCTGTGCACTGCCCACTGTACATTGCACTCTGTACTCTGTACGCTTGGCAATGGGCAATGAAAATTGTACAATACTTTCCACGTCTATAGTCTCTAGTCTCTACTGTTTACTGTCTCTACTGTAGATAGGTTTGAAGCTTGGAGAGATGGGAAATGGGAGATGCCGTAGATGATATAATATCATGTCCATTTTTCCTTACGAGTTACCCCGTTACCCGTTTCAATCTTCCGATTTGATAGTTACTTGACGATTGACGAGTGAAGAGGAGCAAAGGACGAGCGACGAGCGGATCGGACAAAAAGATCAAGTTTGGATATCAGGAGGATTGAGAATCAGGAACTGGAACTGGAACAGAAACTGAAACTGAAACTGAAACTGGAGATGTCGTTGTCGTTGTTGGAGTGAGTGAGTAGATGAGTCGATGTATCAATTGACAAGAGACATAGAAAGGGAATGAGGATGAGAGGCCAAGTAGAAGTAGAAGGGATAGAGAGAAGGAAGAAGAATGGTTATAGATTTATTCAAGTGGAATCACCAAAGAAACGGGAAAGAGTAAGTGAGTGAGTACAGAGTGCAATGAACAAGTGCTGTAGCAGAACAGGAGAAGACAAGAGTCTAGAATCCAGGATCTAAAATAGTATACTGATTTTGTATCGATTACAGATTTGCAGATTCAACATCGTCTCATCTGCATACTTAGAAAATTAAACCATTATTCTCCAGAGGTTATCTTCTTCTTCTTCCTCCTCCTCCGCCTTCTTCCTCTTCTTCCTCTTCTTGTTCTTCTCCTTCAGTTTGGTTTGGTTTGGTTTCCGACCATTTTACTTGATATATCCAGTTGCAGTTTCAATGCTCAAGGAAAATCTAGCTTCAGTTGAGTTTCACTTCTCAACAGTTCCAAGCTCCAAGTTCTAAGGTTTACACATGTCTAATATCTAGAGTCTAGAGTCTAGAATCTAGAGTCTGTATACATTTACATGATATACAATCTTACATAATAATATGTATAGCACAATGTACAGTGTACAGTTGAGTCCGGGTCCCAGTCGCCTAATCACAAAGCACTTGATGTGTGTAACTAAAAGGAAAGCAAATCTAGCATCTAGCGTGTAGCGTGTAGCGTCTAGATTCTACAGCGTTCAATTTATTCAGACCAAAAAGTTTCAAGAATCCAGATATAGGATATAGGAAACAGAGAAGAACCTAGATACTAGATACATATCACATGATATCATCCGTGGAGAAGCAGAAAAGAAGAAGGAGAAAAGGAATCAGGTAAATTTCCTCCCTTGTGTAAAGAGTATGGAGTATAGATACAGATACAGCACGCTTACACACACCCACAAAGAGAGAGAGAGAGCACAGTGATGACTTTCTTTCTTCTCTATTACACACTTCCCTCATTATGATATGATTCTCCCTCTCCTTTGTTTTTGCTCCATCCAACAACAAAATCCAGAGCCCTATACAGTATAGTCTATACTCTATACTTGTAATTATATTTGTACGCATATCGCCCATCTCATAATAATATCTCGCACAACTGCTTAGTACATTGAGAATTGTAGAATGTACAATGTACAAGTCTGTGTATAGAATATAGTTTCTAGTTTCTAGTTCAAAGTAAGAGGATCAAGATAAAGAGTAAGTGGCTAATGAACAATGAATCCTTGTCATTACTTCTGTCTTCTGTCTACCCTCTACTCTCTACTGTCCCATATATGTATTATGTATTTTCCACCTACATGTGCTTAAAAATATTATTATACTTTAAGCTTCCAGCACACTGCCACTGCTTGTTGATGTATGTTGGATGTACTGCATAACGAATAATGAATAATGAATAATGAAAGAAATTTTCTCCTCCTCTTTACGCCTCACTCATCTTATGGTAAAGAGTAAAAAGTAATGCCTAAGAATAGTCTCAACCCTCCACCGTCAACCGTCAACCGTCAACCCTCAATTAAAATTCCGAATTAACGCCAAACGCCACTACTTGGAAAATTGGAAATCAAAACTTTGTTGAAAAATTATACAAGTGGAAAAACTAATCAACTTTTTTCATACACAACTAATATAATATGTAGTGGCACAATGAGGATAATTTTTATAAATTATAAATTATAATGATAGCATTTTTTATCATAAGCTGAATGAGATGTCTCATTTTTTCTTGTATTTTTTGTTTTTGTTTCTGAGTTTTGAGCTTTGAGCTTTGAGTTTTGAGTAGATTCTCCTGTAATTATCGTGTCATGAGTCTTGAGTTTTGAGTCTTGAGTCATAAGTCATGAGATTACGTGAAAATAATCAAAGTGTAGTCAGTAGTTGGTGGTAATTTTTCATATTTGGTATTCCTTTTCCATATTACATCGCAAATGGAATATATAAATTGTACGGTTGGATGGCTCCGTTTCTTGTACCTTTGATCATTATTCTGCACTCTGTGAGTTCATCATTCATCATTCATCAGGGATTAAAATGTCTAATTAGAAATTAGGAATTAGGAATTGGAAAATCAGAATGGGGACGACGTGTACCCAGATTCCAGATTCGCTCAGATTAGTCAAAAGAAGAATCCGATTCATCAACTTGAAAATTATCTCCATCTGTCTACATTCTACATTCTACATTGGATTTGTTTGTTTTGTATTATTTATTATTTACATATTGTAAATTGGGTATGTAATAAGGGTTTGATATGTGACACGGTCCTCACAAGTGCTAGTGATTCGAGACTGGATACTCGAAACTCGAGACATTATTATGACAACATTACAAATTATAATATTCATACGAGTAGATCTAGACAAGATATTTGTACAGATTACGCTCATTATCTAGTTTATGCGTGGGATTAAAATTTAGATTGTCGATACCTAGAATAGAGAATCCAGAATCGAGAATCTAGAATCAAGCCTCTAGACACGCTGATAAGTTTTCCAATAAAACTAAAGCAAACCAAATCAAACGCGACCACACCACGCCAAACAAAATATGGAGGCTGGGGAATTCAAATTTCTCGAGAACAGAGCAGAAGAGGAGCAATGGAGATTGGAGAATGGAGGATGGAGATTTTAGATGAGATCCATAAATTTATTACCAGAAGAATACACATACGGAATACTGAATACTGAATTCGGAATACATGGGCGAAAATGTAGATATTCATACTCCATTTTGGAATTCCGTATTCGTATTGGTATTCCAAAATCCAAGCACACATTCCGTCGATTCTCAGGAAATTGGCTGCCTAATCTATTTAAATCCCTGCCACAAATACAAATACAAACACAAATACAAACACAAACACACATACGCATTCATACAGGGCGCACGTTGCACGTACTCGTACAAGTTATACTTGTACAATGTGTCTATTTCACAGGCATAATATCGTACATAATTTATAGAGGATGAAATGAAAGATGGAAAATTAGATGGAGGAGGAAGAGGACTATTTGTTGTTTCCTATTTGTTATTTGTAAACAAACCTGATTAATCTACAAAAGAGACGGAAAAAGTTACGTGAACTCCCTCCTCCAGAATACAAACTACAAACTACTTATATAATCATACATTACTCATTACTCTCTAATCCAAACGGCTTATTTTACCTCATCTTTTCCACATCCGCAATCTAAAATCTAGAATCTAGAATCTAGAATCTAGAATCGGATGTGCTCTGTACTTTTCCTAATCTCAAAATTCAGGTGAATTTCCTTTGACTTGTTCCAATTAGAGGATAAATCATACACAAAAATATACATTGTAGAAATAAATAACTGTACTCAATATTCAATATTCAATGCTCAATAGGCACGTATCAAAATCATGCTGTTTTCTGTCATGTTATGTCATATGTTTTGGTAAGAGTAAAAGATATGATATGGATCCTCTTTGTACGGTGTACGATGTACAATGTACAGTTTACACCTGAGAGTTCCCACCAAATCCGTTGCTATCATCTACTACTTACTGTACACTGTACACATGTATCGTTTCATGTGTAATATCTAATACACAAGAAGAGTGTGTAAGAGTAAGAAGAGTCAATATTATTCAAGGAATTTAGATGTGCAAGATATAGTATCAAGTATCCAGTAGTGTTTATATAGCTGATATAGTGTGTAGAATGTAGAATGTAGAATGTATAGGTATTTATAATAGCTTGCTCTGTTATAATTATTGATCCTCACAATTCACAATTTACGGGGATTTTAGTATCATTTCCCATTATTTGGGTATTAGTGTAAAACGAGCAGAGCAGAGTGTATACTGGTATTTGATATTATATATTATATAATGTGATACATTACATTTTGTATCACGAATCACGAGGAATATAAAGTATAAAATAGAGTTTCTCAGATCCTATTTACGCAGTAAATCGCCTCAAGCTAATCCAAAGTAGTTGGAGGAGAAACTTTACTCCTACTTTATTCATCCTTATTGTCTACTCTCCACTCTCTACTCTCTACTATTGTGTGCTGTGTATCATGTATCATGTATCTTGTGTCTTTTATGCAGTATGCAGTGTGCCTTGTTTACTGTGTGGGATCCAGTACATTTTATATCCTCTATTTCCTGGAACAACCAGAAGTTAGACTCTAGAATCTATAATGTAGAAAGCAGGTAGAATGTAGAATAGCGGAGGACTCCACATCAGTTTGAATTTGTCGTTGCTCCTTTCCAGTTTCCACTTTCCACTTTCCACTTTTCCAGGAAATAAATAAACAGATATTTCAATCCTCCTGGCATTCTCTTAGACACATTCATCTCCTATCTCCTATCTCCTATCTTATTTCCTGTGTACAGTCTACAGTCTACAGTCTACATAAATATGAAAGATATAATGGAAATCCTGTACTTTTTCTCCATTCCAAACTCCAAACTCCAAACCCCAAACGGAGACTCGTACCGTATCCAAATTCGCAATCAAGGCACATGTACTAGTGTACTAGTGTACCATTTGGAGGACGTAAGAAAGAAAAAAGAGCAACCATATCAAATATCAAATAAGGCAAGTGTAATACCGTGTGGATTGTGGGTTGTGGATATATGACATCTCGGATCGCCAATCTCGGATCTCCAATTCACATTATCTTACGTGTAATATGTACATGATGAATAATTTTATAGATTTCATAAATGTGAAATAAAATCATGAAGGTGGTGAAGGCATACGTCAAATGGTGCGATGCTGATGATGATGCTGATGCTGATGAAGAGTCAGGAACTCTCTTTCCATCCATCCATCCATCCATCTCTTTCTATCTACAAATTTCTGCACGACAGCTCTAGCTCCAGCTCCGATCTCCTCTCATTCGCCATTTGCAATTTATTGGGCGAAAATCAAATCAAGGACTCCTTTGAGAGTCATCATCGTATCACCTTCATTTCGTCATAAAGTCATCATTCTCCTCACTTCTCCTCAGCCAGTCAGTCATTCACTCATACTCGCAGCTCGCAGCTCGCAGCTCGCAGCTCGCAGCTTGTGTCTCGTAGATCATAGCTCATAGCTCAATGGAGTTGATATATCATATATCGTACATGGATATGGGAAAGATGAAGAGATATCATCTTCACATCTTCCGAACATCCGAACATGTACTCATCAAAACCGAAACCGGGCTCCATGCTCCATGCTCAACGCCTAACGTCATGGGTTACGGGTTACGGGTTATGGCTCATGGTACATCATGTGTGTCGATTGTCGAATGAAGATGGAGAATCGAGAGGAGAGACCAAAAACCAAGACGAAGAGCAAGTGGAAAGTTGGGAGTTGGGAGTGAAAGTTGAGCGAGATGAGTCATGTTGTACTTTCAATTCACAAATCGCTCTCATATATAAAACCATATCATTTCATATCATATCATATCACAGTAGACTGTAGACGGTAGGCAGTAGATGAATCTACCCTCTACCATCCAGCATCAAGCTTCTATACGGCCTATTTTATACGGAATATCGAGTGCGTAGAGCACCTATAATATATAATATACACATGATAAAAGGAGCGTATGAAGAGTGATTTCTACTTTCTCCATTTCCCTTTCGTCTCCCTTTCAGCTCCATCAAAATCACCTTCACCATCAACATGATCCATCTCAACTTTTATCATCATTTTAATCATGTTGCCAATAAAACGATCGAGAATCTAGAATCCAGACTCCAGACTTTCTGCTTTCTCTCATTATACCAATAGGACGGTGCAGAATGGATAATGGATTTACCAAGTTTGTACTGATAATGAGCCCGAACACTGAGGACTGAGCACTGAACCCTCACTGACTCATGCAAGTCATTTTGTATTTTCCATCTCCCTCTAGAATCTAGAGCTCCTACTGTCGCCAGCAGTCAGTAGTCATGAACAACGAAAGATGAAAGATGAAAGCACATACTATTATAATTTGCAAATTTGAAATATAATGATAAATAATAATGATAGTAATATTGTACGTATTAAGTATGTTTCATGTTCATCAAAATTTATTTATTTATATATTTATTTATTTATGTACTGAATTTAACGAGATTCCCATTCCAAAATGATCAAGAGAGTGGAGATGAGCTAAACGTCAAAAGTAATGTGTGAGTTTTTAGTTTTTAGTTTTGATTTTTGATTATCTGTTGGATGTTGACTATTGATTATTGATTAGTTGAGTCTCGAGTCAGGAATCAGTAGTCATTGGTGCTGAATGAGGAATGAGGAATTAGAAAGGAGAAAGTGAGAAAGACAAATAAACTACTGACTCTAATTTATATGTATGTGATGATGATGAGCTGTGTACGTCTGCTTCTGCTTCTACTTCTACTTCTACTTGGAACTTGGAACTCTCCTTAGTAACTTTCCTCTTCCCAGTAAACAGTAAATCATGTGTTTCATGTTCAGTGTTCAATGTTCAAACAAGACGCGTGGATTCCAATTTATTCTTTGAAAAGTCACAGTCACTTTCATCTTTTCCGGCATCCTCATTTCATTACCGTAATGAACCGGTGTCAAATGATTTCCCCCGAATTTGCGCAAGCTCCCTCTACATTCCTACAATTTACAATTTCTCATCCCAACAGATGAAAGAGGAAAGAGGAAAGAGGAAAACGAGGAGGAACAAATAGCAAATTAGTAGATGAGAAATGTTGTGCTGTACCTTTTATTTTATGTGTCAAACCGTTTCTTATTAAGCTGTAGACTTTAGACTCTAGACTCTAGACTTTAGATTAAACAACGGAAATTGGACAGACTTCCATTACATTTCACATCAAATATCGAATATCGAAATACCACGAATTCAGCATCAAGCATCAAGAATCAAGAGAATATCAATTTTTCCATATCTTCATTTTACACAACCCATTTTATTACATTGTTTTAGCAATTTGTTACTCTTCGTTGAACATGGAACATGGATAATTTTTATATCAATTTGAATGTATTTCCGACGGCTCCTCCGTTCCAGGTTTTTATTCCGCCTCCCTTCAATCTTCAATCAAGAATCAAGAATCAAGAATCAAGAATCCAGAATGCTTAAATAACTTTTAAAAAATTGGACTGGTAAACGTAGCTGATTGATATTGATATTGATATTGATATTGAAATTGATATCAAAATGTACAATTTACTTTTAACGTGGAAGGAAGGAGAATCATTAAAGGGAAGAAAAGAAATTCCAATTCCAATTTTCCAAGAAAAGAATGTATAAAGAATCAAGAATTCGAATAGAAATATGAAGAAGAACGAGTGAGAGCTGAGCTGCTGAGCAAGAACAATGGGAGGAAACAATACAAGTTTGGAAATAGAATCCTGTCCAAGATAAAAGATTGTACACTGTACAGTCTCAAAAGAGTTTGTACACGCAAATATCAAAGTATCTACAATCTACAAGTAATATACATACACATCCACAGATATGGAAACGATATGGATACAGACGGTAGAACCATATCTCACGATTAGTTTTCATCCAGTCACCAGTTTGAGCAGGAAGAAAAGAAAACTGCTGAAGGAAGAAGAAATAGTTAAAAAAAGTGCCTGTAGAGTGTAGAGTGTAGAGCGTAGAGGAGAAAAAGGAAGGAAAAGGAGGAAATATTACATAGACCGTCAAATATTATTGATAAAAAATACCCGTACACCGTACAAGCTACAACTAATATCCTAAATCTACCTGTTCACTGCGCACAAAATTACTATAGTGAATTCATTCTACATGTACCATACACCGTACAATGTTGAATGTTGAATGTATAATGTAGAACAGACAAGGCTCCAAGTTCCAACGATAAATAACAGTCACAAGGATACTTTTGATAGACTTGATAGACTTGATTTAAATGAAGGATGAAGAATAAAAAAGAAAAGAAAACAAGACAATGGGAAGTGGGAAGAAAGCAGGAGGAAAAATAAAGAAAAAAGAGAAAAGAAAGGAAATTGAAATGATATCTTAACTCAACTCACAGTCAGTGTAGACTCTAGACTATATTATAATAGATTCTACAGTCTACATTCTACATTCTATAATCTACACAGGGAAATATTATAGAAAAAAGAACGGATATCCATTATCAGTCCATTTACTGTATTCATCCTACACTTATTTACTCACTCACTCACTCACTCATTCCATTATCGATTCCTCAATCTACAATCTAAAATGTACAATCTACAACCAACAGACAACGGACAGATAATACTAAAAAATAATATAGACAAGAAAGAAAGAAAGAAAGGGAAAAGAACTCACACATTTTTTCATACTATCAGCAGGTAAAAATACCTGTGTACTTTGTACTTTTTACTATTTACTATTTACTCGTACTCCTCCTCTTAACTGTCTCATGTTTGATTATCTGGTTATGCATCTATAATATATAATATATGATGTATGTATGTTATGATATTATGTATAATGAACTTGCTCGGAGTTCGAAACGATACACAAATTTCCTATTTGCTTTAGGTCATGTTCTTATTTGTTAGTTTACATCATAATATATTATGCTTTATACTGTATTATTATAGAAGGGTAGTTGGAGTTGGTGTTGGTGAAATGTACCTGCGGCTATAATGGTGGATTTCGTTTTTTTTTCCTTTTGGATTTGGATTTCCTCCTGTCATATCATATCATATCATTTCAAAATTCAAAACATATAGTTCCGTATCACATTATTGCTTAGAAAAATCCTGATAGCATTTGCATGTAAACAGGAACAAGAGTTGAGAGTTGAGAGTGCTGTCTACAGTCTACAATAATATTAGTATAGGATATTTTTTCAAAGTTATAAAAACATGTTACATATTACATGTTACTTACATGCTGAATGTATAGAATGTAGAATGTTTCCTATTTTCTATTGTACTGTGACAAAGACTCATAATGTGTATAAAGTATAAAGTATTCTCGTATAGTCCATAGTAGAATGGGAATAAATGGTAAAACGTTCATGTGTAAAGTGTATGGTGTAGTATTGTTATTTTTATGCAGAAAGGGGAAAGGAGACAGTGGAAAGGAGCTGATAGTTGGTAATAGATAGTCTATAAAGACATTATGATTTTCCCTGCACAGTTGGAAGTTCCAGAAACAAGTTCCGGAAAACGGAAAAGCTTTCACATTTCATGTCATAATATTTACCGCATACAACATACGCCACACGTCACACACAACACACATCACACATCGATACACAATACACATATTATTTGCACAGCCCAAGTTCCAAGCTTCAAGCTGTATAATATGTAGAACTCCCTAGAAAAAATATCCACTCACAATTCCTTAGATTATGAGAGAGAGACTTTACAAGTTTCCCGCCC